>SJYC01131538.1:0-37189 GCA_006408675.1 Madoqua kirkii
TATATTTATATTTTAATGAAATACTGACACTACATAAAATGTGAATTTTTAAATCAGTGAGTCAGAACTTCAGTGTGGATATGGAAAAAGAGATTGTCATTGTATAAGCTGCAAGAATAAATATATGTTTTAAATACTGAAGTATTCAGTTTTAAATTTTTGATCTATTTTGAAAACATGTAAGAACTAAATTAGACTTTTAATTTGTGATTAATAGAAGTGAATAAGCAAACCTGTCTAAAAATTAAAGAATGAATGTAGAATAAGATTTCTGACACTTTTAACTTCTATATGAGGAAGATAGTAAGTTATCAAGGAACATAGTGTATTTGTGTTGCTCATTGCTGTTTTTAAAATATATATGTTTTATGATTACATTGTTTCTTATATCTCAGACTGAATTTGAGTTGATGTCTTCTTAGTATGATTGGGTTAGTAACCGGTGGCATTTAATTTTTGTAATGCAAAACGTAAGGCTTTAGGTGTTCCCAATAAAACTTTTATATAAGCCTCTTGAAATTGTTTTGTTTAGATTTTAGATTTAACCCATTTTTTTCCTGCTTTATTGCAATCCCTTTCACTAGTAGAGTAGCCACACACCCTCCTTTTTTAAAATGCAGTTTATACAAAAAGTAATTTTTCTTAGTGTCATGTTCTTTTATTTTTTTTACATTTAGAAACCAAATACCATATGCCTTTTTCCTACTTTTGCATTAAGTAGCAAGAAGACTATTACATGAATAGATTAAATTAGGAGAAGGAAATGGCAACCCACTCCAGTGTCCTTGCCTCGAGAATCCCAGGGACGGGGGAGCCTGGTGGGCTGCTGTCCATGGGGTCGCACAGAGTCAGACAAGACTGAAGCAACTTAGCAGCAGCATTGCATAGGTGAGAAGAGATAGAAGAACAAGTAATGTCTCCTCCAGCTTATCTGCTCATCTCTCCCGTATTTGTAGAATAAAGTATGATCAGGGTGACTGTCTGGCGCATAATTGAAGATGGCCAAGCAGCATTCATACAAGATTGCTAGGGTAACACAGAAAACAAACTTATGATTTAGTTCACTTCCGTCACTCAGTCGTGTCTGACACTTTGTGACCCCATGAACTGCAGCACAACAGGCCTCCCTGTGGACCACCTTTTTAAATTCTTAAAAAGATGGGGATACCAGACCACCTGACCCACCTCCTAAGAAATCTGTATGTAGGTCAGGAAGCAACAGTTAGAACTGGATATGGAACAACAACTAGATCCAAATATGGAAAGGAGTATGTCAAGGCTCTATATTGTCACCCTGCTTATTTAACTTCTATGCAGAGTACACTATGAGAAATGCTGGGCTGGATAAAGCACAAGCTGGAATCAAGGCTGCCGGGAGAAATATCAATAACCTCAGATATGCAGATGACATCACCCTTATGGCAGAAAGTGAAGAAGAACTAAAGAGCCTCTTGATGAAAGTGAAAGAGGAGAGTCAAAAATTCGGCTTAAAACTGAACATTCAGAAAACTAAGATTATGGCATCTGGTCCCATCACTTCATGGCAAATAGAGGAGGAAACAGTGGAAACAGTGAGAGACTTTATCTGGGGGGCTCCAAAATCACTGCAGGTGGTGACTGCAGCCATGGAATTAAAGGATGTTTCCTCCCTGTAAAGAAAGTTATCACCAACCTAGACAGCATATTAAAAAGCAGACACACTACTTTGCCAACAAAGGTCTGTCTAGTCAATGCTGTGGTTTTTCCAGTAGTCATGTACGGATGTGAGAGTTGGAGTATAAAGAAAGCTGAGCACCAAAGAATTGATGCTTTTGAACTGTGGTGTTGGAGTGGACTCTTGAGAGTCCCTTGGATTGCAAGGAGATCCAACCAGTCCATCCTAAAAAATCAGTCTTGAATAGTCATTGGAAGGACTGATGCTGAAGCTGAAACTCCAATACTTTGGCCACTGATGCAAAGAACTGACTCATTGGCAAAGACCCTGATGCTGGGAAAGATTGAAGGTGGGAGGAGAAGAGGAAGACAGAGGATGAGAAGCTTGGATGGCCTCACCAACTCAACGGACATGAATTTGAGTAAACTCCAGGAGTTGGTGATGGACATGGAGGCCTGGTGTCCTGCAGTCCATGGGGTCACAAACAGACAGACATGACTGAGTGACTGAACTGACTGACTGACTGAATTGTCTAAAGGTTTTCCCTACTTTCTTCAATTTAAGTCTGAATTTGGCAATAAGGAGTTCATGATTTGAGCCATAGTCATTTCCTAGGCTTGTTTTTGCTGACTGTATAGAGCTTCTCCACCTTTGCCTGCAAAGAACATAATTAATCTGATTTTAGTATTCACCATCTGGTGATGTCCATGTGTAGAGTCTTCTCTTGTGTTGTTGGAAGAGGGTGTTTGCTCTGACCAGTACATTTTCTTGGCAAAATTCTATTAGCCTTTGCCCTGTTTCATTTTGTACTTCAAGGCCAAATTTGCTTGTTATTCCAGGTGTTTCCTGACTTCCTACTTTTGCATTCCAGTCCCCTATAAGGAAAAAGACATAATTTGGGGGTGTTAGTTCTAGAAAGTCTTGTAGGTCTTCATAGAACCGTACAAGTTCAGCTTCTTCAGCATTACTGGTGGGGCATAGACGGATTACGGTGATATTGAATGGTTTGCCTTGGAAATGAACAGAGATCATTCTGTCGTTTTCAAGCCTACATTCAAGTACTGCATTTTGGACTCTTTTGTTGACTATTAGGGCTATTACATTTCTTCTAAAGGATTCTTGCTCACGGTAGCAGATACAATGGTCATTTAAGTTAAATTCACCCATTCCGGCCCATTTTAGTTCACTGATTTCTAAAATGTCAACGTTCTCTCTTGCCATCTCCTGTTTGACCACTTTCAAATTGCCTTGATTCATGGACTTAACATTCCAAGTTCCTGTGCAATATTGCTCTTTACAGCATCAGACCTTTCTTCCATCACTAGTCACATCCACAGCTGGGTGTTGTTTTTGCTTTGGCTCCATCTCTTCATTCTTTCTGGAGTTATTTCTCCACTGACCTTCAGTAGCATACTGGGTACCTACTGACCTGAGGAGTTCATCTTTCAGTGTCCTATCTTTTTGTCTTTTCATATTTCATGTGGTTCTCAAGGCATGAATATTGAAGTAGTTTGCCATTCCCTTCTCCAGTGGGCCATGTTTTGTCAGAACTCTCCACCATGACCCGTCCATCTTGGGTGGCCCTACATGGCATGGCTCATAGTTTCACTAAGTTAGACAAGGCTGTGGTCCATCTGATCAGTTTGGTTAGTTTTCTGTGATTGTGGTTTTCATTCTGTCTGCCCTCTGATGGATAAGGAGAGAGGCTTATAGAAACTTTCTGATGAGAAGGACTGACTGAGGGGAAAACTGGGTCTTATTCTGATGGGCAAGGCCATGCTCAGTAAATCTTTAATCCAATTTTCTGTTGGTGGGTGGGACAGTGTTCAGGTAATTAAGTCAACTATATTTCAACTAAAACATGATACAGATGATTTCTGGGGTATCATCTCTCAGGAAAAAAATCACAAAGGCAAGAATTACCCACTTTTTCTGGGACAGTGACGGGAGCTCTAGATTATAAAACATTAACTGCATGACTATGGATGTGTCGATCTCTCCCAGTGTGATCAAGAGCTAGAATATAATAGTACTATAAAGACAAAGGATCCCTGCTCCTTGGAAGAGGCCAGGAAGCTATGCTGCTGATCGTGGTTAGCTTGTCCTCAGCCTCCACGTTGAAGTACAGATAACGGCCCTGTTACACTCTCCAACTAGACACCTCCAGTGTTATTCAATGTCCACTTCCACTCTGCCTTAGGCAGACATGAACTTTGCTTGTCAGCTGTTACTCAACCATTCCCAACTGTCCTCCAATGTCAAACACAGTGATCCTGTGACTAGCCACACAACTCTTATGGCTTAAAATGATAGGTTATGATGCCTAAACATCACTTCTTGGTTTGGAAAAGAGGGAAGGACTGAGTAAAAGGTTAACTTGACAGGTTCTTTGAATGCTAGTCTCACATGAAAAGAGTGGATCTCTTGCAAATTTCCATAGAAACCGGCCACTTTCCAGTGATTAAGGCCATCAATCACTGTCAACTGCAATGAGTTGTTCAGGTACAACTAGTCATGGAAGGAACTGACACTACACCCAATCTGAAGCTCAGAGATGTGACAGGATAAGGCTCTAGTCAATGTGCCGCCAGGTCATGTAGCTTTTGTATCCCAGCCTCTGAACACACCAAAGAGTCAGACACGACTGAGTGACTGAACTAAACTCTGAACACACCAGAAGAGCTTCACTAATTGTGCTGTTTAAAAGCCCACAGTGCAAAGGACAGGGATACCTCTGATGGAGTGTGATGAAGAATTCTGATAGATTCTGTGCACTGTCCCAAAAAGAATGGGTGTGGAAAGCACAGTCCACACATCTGAATTTTACCAGTGAATTTTCCAGAATGCTACTCTGGTAGGCCTTGTGTGACTGCCAATTTGAAATTCATCTTTATTTGCACAAGAGACATTATAATTTATCACTGAAACAAGAACATGGTAAGGGTGAAAGAGAGCATTGTTACTATTTACACCTGGACAATAGTACTGTCCCTGGAAATCCAGGCCATGTGGTCACCTTAGATATGTTACCTTTTAGAGGAGAAAAATCAGTGAGTGAAAGGCCTGTAATTCTGGAAATCATATCAGCACACTGAAGACATTCCAGTAGTCCAAAAGCTTTGTGTACAATGCAGGCAAAAGAGGGCAACATAAACTTACTCAAAGGGCCAGCAAATGGTAGAGTGAAAGGTTTATTCCCTCCTGCTCCACAGAGTGGAATTGTGATCAAGATGCAGACTCAGACTCAATATAAGAAACCAACCACCAGAGCTACTCAACAACAGGAGAGGCAACCTCACCAGAGCACTCGATACCATTCATGGGTACAGTGGTATGTTTTCTACAGTGACCATGGAATTACATATATAGTTACAAAGACTCTTTGAAGATTTTAATTTGCAAGTCGCTATTATTGTGAAAACAAATAAATGATCTTATTGGTATTGTAATATCAAGAATCTCACACACTAGAAAACAGTCTACACTCAGACCAAAGCAGCGAGATAACCTAATGCAGGAAAGGAAGATTAGAAATTTTCCAGTGTGTGTGACTGGTCATCCAAGACAGGCCACAAAAGATAATACAATTCCATGGCTGATTTGCATGCATGAAGGAAAATCATAGCAATACATTGTTACAAAGGATGTAATTAACTGGTATTACTTCAAAATGTGAAAGTTCAGAATTTCATTCAAAATCTCTATTTACTCACATGAAATTAAAAGATCTAAGCACTAATTGAACAGTGATGAAATTTTATTAACTCTTGAATCCTCTGGCTAAATGGCATTTTGTGTATAATATTAATTCTTTTGAAATACGGCTGAACTTTGGTGAAATTATGAAGGTGGTAAAATTTGTCTTCAAATAAACTTCACCTCCTTGTTTTCACATTGTCCTCCTTTAGGCAGCCCTTCTCTAAAACTTCCTAATGTTTCCCATTTATCCTCTTTTCTCTTTTACTCTCAGGAAATGATGGAGTCAAACCAGGTTGCCCACAATGAAAATGACTAAAAAAAGTGACATCTGTCATTCATAAACTATCTTATATTTTAAGCACATTAAATTCTGTGTGATAAAAATCTAATAATGGAATTCCAGAAATCAGTCTTATCAATTAAGAGCTGTTTGGAGGAGAATTCTTGGTTTCTGAATTTTTGCTATGTAGAAAATTATCAATTCTTCATACTAGTTAATTCTGTTCTACTATTATCTACTTCAGTAACACCAAAGTAAGGCTGTTATGGTCTTCATTGATTAATAACAATATCTGGGTATTTACTCAGAAGTCTATGTGCTAAGCACTGCACAAATCATATATTTTCTCATCTTTTAATCTTCACAACCATATAAATTATATATCATTGTCACAGCACAGATAATGAAAGAAATTTAGGTGAAAAAAGTTGAGAAATGTGTTTAAAACTATATGAGAAGTGGTATGTTTTGGAACTTATCACTTAGTATGTCAAGTTCCCAACTCTGCCTCTCAACCTGTGGGTTCTATGCCATATTAGCATGCTGAAACTATCCACTAGTATTTTTTTTTTTATTAGCGACCCCATGGACTGCAGCCTACCAGGCTCCTCCATCCATGGGATTTTCCAGGCAAGAGTACTGGAGTGGGGTGCTAAACTTTCCAAATTTTGATAACTGAACAATGTTCATGTAGGGTAAATATCTTTATTCTTAAAAATACAGACTAAAATTTTAAGGAGTAAAGGGGCATGATATGCAACCTACTCTTTATAAAATTTTTTATTGGAATATAGTTGACTTACAATGCTATGTTACTTTCAGGTGTACAGTAAAATGTTTCAGTAATATTCTCTTCCATTATAGGTTGTTACAAGATACTAAGTACAGTTTTCAATTCTATACAGCAGATTTGTCTTGGTTATATAATTTATACACAGTGGTGTGTATATTTTAATCCCAAATTCATAAATTATCCCTTCCCAGTCTCTCCCCTTTGGTAACCATAAGTTTGTTTTCTGTGTCCACGAGTCTATTTCTGTCTTGTAAATAAGTTCACTTGTATCATTTTTTAGATTCCACATAACTGATATCATATGATATTTCTCTTTCTCTGACTTCACTTAGTACGGTAATCTCTAAGTCTATCCATGTTGCTGCAAATGGCATTATTTCATTCTTGTTTATGACTGAGTAATATTCTTTGTGTATGTACACCTCACCTTTATCTACTCATCTGTTGATAGACACTTAGCACAACCTACTCAAAGGATTTAGAAAAATATTTTATGTAGAGGGGCAAATAGATAAAAAGAGAGATTGGGAAAACAAACGGAACAAGCTGTCAAAAACTGGTGAATCTTGGTGCTCTTTTTACAATTTCTCTATAAATTCGAAAGTATATCGAAATAAAACTTCATTTTAAAAAGCGCCCGTGGATCGCTTGCATCAGAAGTGTACTTAGTAGCTACTCAGTATACTGGAGCACACTACTTGCTCTTGATGCAGATTCTTGAGCCCTGCCACTGAACCAGAAACTCTGGGTAGAGCCTGGGAGTTTTCATTAGTCATTCTTCTCTTTTAATATTCTTGGTTGTGCTGGGTCTCGCTGGGGCGTGGGTTTCTCTAGTTGTTGTGACTGAGGGCTAATCCCTACGTGCGGTGCACGGCTTCCGCTGCGCTGGCTTCCCTGTTGCCGAGCGTGGATGGGCTCTAGGGCGTGTTGGCCTCAGTAGTTGTGGCTCCTGGGCTCTAGAGAATGGGCTCTACAGTTGTATAGGCTTAGCTGTATAGCTGTAGTTGCACAGGCTTAGTTGCTCCACAGCACGTGGGAGTTTTCCCAGATCAGGCACTGAACTCCTGTCTCCTGCATTGGCAGGTGGATTCTTTACCAGTGGGTGACCAGGGAAGCCTCTTATTAATCATTCATGGTGATTATTATGCATACTAAAGTTTGAAAACCACCGGGGTGGACTTAAAATAATTTTCTTAGTTTAATCAACTAAATACTTTGAAGAATACTACCACTATTACTTTTAATAGCTAAAATGTATATAGTACATATCATATAGTAAAGGCTGTATGTATTTGTTCAATTCTATGAACTACTATATACTCTTTGTACAGATGAGGCAATGGGGACATAGACAGGTTAAGTAGATTGCCAAGGTCACAGGCTATTAAGGGATGAAAACAGGATTTGAATCCAAAAGCAAACTGATTCTAAGGTCACACTCTTGTTTCTATGTTACTGAGCCCTATCAACTGACATGCTGTCTCGTAAAGCCATTTCTTAATCACACTTTAAGGAAGGAAGCAGTGATGCAGCTAAAGCAATGAATTATGATAAGGAATGAAATGCCCCCTGCCAATCCCCTGCTCCTGGTGACAAAGCTGCCACTTTGTGGCTAAGGTAAAGCCACAGCCTGTTTGTTCTTCCTGATCACTTCTGTGATTTTCCCACTTATCTTGCAGATCCTCTTTAGCCTACAGGTACCAGGCTGGGAGAGGTCTGGATATACCTTCAGCAAAGATAGATTCACCCTTAGAGTGAAAGGGTTTCTCATTTAGATGAAATGTCATCATAGTGTTAAACCAGGAAAGGAATTATCCCTGATGAAACGAAAGATGTGACTTGATGGGGCAGGGGTTGAGGAGGTGGGGTGGGGAGATGGGTAGATGGGGGGAGAGATAAATTGGAAGTTTGGGATTAATACATACAAACTACTATATATAAAATAGATAGCTAGTAAGGAACTACTGTATAGCGCAGGGACATCTGCCCAATTCTGTAATGGCCTAGCTGGAAGAAGAATCTAAAAAAGAGTAGATATATGTATTTTTTTGTACACCTGAAACTAAAACAACATTTTGTAAATCAATTATCAGTTCAGTTCAGTTCAGTTCAGTCTCTCAGTCGTGTCCGACTCTTTGCGACCCCGTGAATCACAGCACACCAGGCCTCCCTGTTCATCACCATCTCCCAGAGTTCACTCAGGCTCGTGTTCATCGAGTCCGTGATGCTAAGGTGATGTCCTCTTGGGTCTACCCTAGTATTTCAGTGCTTAGACGAATACGATCAATGTAGTTCCTATGTGGGACTGGGAGTCCAGATACCATTGTTATATTTAAGTTAATTCATGTGGTCTTGGAAACAGCATTTCCAGCCTCTCACCATGTCCTGACAATTATCCTAATTCCATTCCTGAACTCCTAAACTCAGTTTTCCACATGGCAGCCAGACTGTGGTCTTTAGAAAAAAATTAGATCACTAAGGTGACCAACCCCTTGGTTTGCCCAGAAATGTGCTAATTTTAGCACTGAAAGTCTCATATCCCTCAGTCCCAGACAAATCGGTGTGGTTCGTCATCCTAGGATGGCCAGCAGCCGATCTTCTTTAGGACAGAACCCTTTATGATGGTCTCCAAGGCCCTGCAGGACCTGCCTCTTGCCTTCCTCTCCAGCTCGTCTCATCCTGGGCTCCCCTGTGGGCTCTCCACTTCAGGTACACTGGTTTTATCTTATTTATGAGAACTTATTCTGCTCCTTTCCATCTCAGGGCCTCTGCCTTTCAATTCCCTGCAGGGGCTGTACCTTCTGTTCCTTTCACTTAGTTAACTCAGGTTCATCCTTCATATCTCAGTGGAATCCTAAGTCGCTCTAAGCGCCTCTCACACAAGCTCTCAGAACATTCTCCTTCTTTCCTCCATAGTACTAACATGGTCATACGATTCATCATGATAGTTTAATGTCTGACTCCTGGGCTGTAAACTCTGTGAGTGTTAAGAAGATAGGTGTTTTTGTTTTTTATTGTAATTTTTAACTCCTAGAATGTGCCTGGGACAGAAAAAGGGCTCATTAAATATCTGCTTCTTTTCCACTGCTAATGCCATAGGGTAGACTTGAGACTTCTGGAGCATTTTCCTGCTTTTAGTCTACCCACCTTTCAAACAGGCTTTCCTGGTGGCTCAGAGGTTAAAGCATCTGCCTCCAATGCGGGAGACCCGGGTTTGATCCCTGAGTCAGGAAGATCCCCTGGAGAAGGAAATGGCAATCCACTCCAGTATTCTTGCCTGGAGAATCTCATGGACGGAGAAGCTTAGTAGGTTACAGTCCACGGGGTCGCAGAGAGTCGGACACGACTGAGCGACTTCACCTACCTGCCTACCTTTCAAACATGAAGTCCACTACTGCCATGCGAACCTTCTAGATACAGACATCCTCTGAATTTCCACAGCCACTGCATCCCACAGTGATTTGTTGCTATGTCCCTGTATATAATTAGAAAGAGCACAGTTATTAAGAGTGCGCTACACACCAGCTCTGCACTAGATACTTTATATAATCTAATTTGCTCCTCACAACCACCCTTGAGGAAAGTTCTCCCTATTTCACGTGTGAGAAGAAAAGGCTTAGGGAGACTAGGTAATAATCTATTAGGGTCAGAGGATTGGTGACCTGGAACAAGGATGGTGCCTGATGCATAAGTGCTTGCATTTTTGGCTTTCGATTACATGTTTTCGGAATTTGAATTAGGTTTGTCTGTGCATGACAGAAAAGCCAAAATATAATGTTAGTGACTTAAGGAAGATATAAAATTATATCCTTCTCATATTAAAGAGACCAGAGGAAGGCAGCCTGGGGTTAGCATGGTCTGCTCTTTAGGGACCCAGACTCCTCCTGTGTCCCTGTTTGTTCACGTTAGCTCGTGAATTTCACTTTCCGGTCCAAAATGGTTACTTGAGCTCCAGTTATCCTCATCCCTCTTTAGTTACCAAGAAAGTAGAAGATGTCAAAGAGGGTGTGCCCCCATCCTTCAAAAGTACTTAGAGAGGTCACAGCTGACACATACTCCTTTGTTTATATCTCACTGGATAAAAAGTCATCTGATCACACTGCTCTGTAAAGGAGGCTGAGATGTGTAGTCTTTGTCTTGATTGGCTACGTAACCAACTTAAAAAAATCCCCTTAGTCATCTATTGTTATTGTTTAGTTGCTCAGTTGTTTCCTACTCTTTTGCAACCCCATGGACTGTAGCCTACAAAGCTCCTTTGTCCATGGGATTTCCCAGGCACAAAAACTGGAGTGAGTTGCTATGTCTTTCTTCAAGGGATCTTTGACCCAGGGATTGAACCCACATCTCCCGCGTGAGCATGTGGGTTTTTTACCTCTGAGCCACCAGGAAAGCCCTTAGTCAACTATACTATAAGTTTTAAAAAGTCTTATCAAGAAGAAAGAGAGAATGGCTTGGGGAAAATAAGCATTGTCCAAACACATGCTGTAGCAATTCTACTTCTGTCATACACCTACAATTTAGTTTCATCCTACAATATACTGTCACTTCAGTCGTGTCTGACGCTTTGTGATCCTGCGGCTCCTCTGTCTATGGGATTCTGCAGGCGAGAATACTGGAGCAGGTTGCCACGCCCTCCTCCAGGGGATCTTCTCGACCCAGGGACTGAACCTGTCTCTTGTGTCTCCTGCACAGGCAGCTGGATTCCTTACCACTAGTGCCACCTGGGAAGCCCTTGGTCTCATCCTACATAACCTTTTTGTTTTCTGTTCTTCATTTCCCTTAAACTTATGCCACCCTAAGACTGTTTATTTCTCTGTCTCCCAGATAGGTCAAGCTCATTTTAAGTTTTACTCTCTTTGCTCTCTCTCCTTCTTGGGAAGGCCTCCTGTCAGCTTGCATAACACCCACCACACTTTACCAGCCTGCTCACTCCTCCTTCATGGAGGCTCTACTGATCCCTCCGGTCAGTAAGCTTCCCCTTACTTAGAACTCTAATTGCCAACATCGAATGTCCACATACACAGCATTGAGGCATTTCATTTTCTTCTATAAGTCTTCCCTGTATTATCTTTCTTTCTCCCAAATAGAATAGGAGAAGCAAAATTCTGGGCATTGGAAAATACCTAATAAGTAAATACCCATTGGTTCATGGGGGCTTCCCAAAATATATAAAATGATCACGTTTGTATACTCTTAACCCCGTATGTAGACTTCTGGCTTATTCAGGATTGTGTCAATGCAAGGTAGTTTGCACAATGAGACTTCCATGGTCCCTCTTCCATGAAAACATATCCGTCCAATGAATATTTGTTGAGTACACTTTAAAGGCCCCCATGGGAAGGATCCCGACCCAGGAACCAAACCCAGGTCTCCCGCATTGCAGGCAGTCGCTTTACCATCTGAGCCACCAACTGCCCCATGGAAAAGAAAGCTTTTCCAGGTTGTTCATTGATAGCTCTCACTTGCTTTCAGATTTTGGGTTGATGTGATGGATGTCCCTCTTCCATGAAAACATATCCGTCCAATGAATATTTGTTGAGTACACTTTAAAGGTCCCCATGGGAAGGATCCCGACCCAGGAACCAAACCCAAGTCTCCCGCATTGTAGGCAGTAGCTTTACCGTCTGAGCCACCAACTGCCCCATGGAAAAGAAAGCTTTTCCAGGTTGTTCACTGATAGCTCTCACTTGCTTTCAGATTTTGGGTTGATACGATGGTGTTAGTTGTATTGTAGGGCACTGCTTATCAGACCATATGTACACACAAGCCACCTGGGGATCTTATTAAAATGCAGATCCTGCTTCAGAAGACCAGGGTGCTGACTGAGAGTTTGCATTTTTAATCCATCCCAGGTGACACTGACGTTGGCAGCCCACACAGGCAATAGTAAGGCTATAGCACTCTTCAGAGCAACTGCCTCAGATCACCTGAAGGAGCTTTTTAACTCTGAAGATCCCTAGGCCCTGCCCCAGAACCCCTGAATCTGAATCTCAGGGAGGAGGCCTGGGAATCTGCTTTTTAACAGACTCGCCAGGAGATGATTATATGCACTAAAGTCTCAAATTGAAAAGACCTGCAGATGATTCTGATGATCAGGCACAATGGTAACCCACTCCAGTATTCTTGCCTAGAGAATCCCATGGACAGAGGAGCCTGGTGGGCTACAGTCTATGGGGTCGCAAAGAGTCAGACACGACTGAGCGACTTCACCTCACCTCACCTCAAAAACACTGAAATAGAGCAGGTACGTTTTTGAAAGAAAGTCATTCAGTTTGGCATGACGTGGAGCGCTGAAACATTACCAAAACCTCATGTAAGAACTTAAACTATAGAACTTCAACACCTTGAAAGGCTGCAGACTTTCAAAGTCCCACACTTTAAGAGGCAGCATTCCTAGCCTCACCCTTTGCCCATAGCCTTGTCGTGGTTTCCTTTGTTTCTGTTTTCCTTTGGCTCTGCTGGGTCTTTACTCCAGGGCGAGGGCTTTCCCTAGCTATGGAATACTGGCTCCAGAGTGTGTGAGCCCAGTAGCTGCAGAAACCCTGGTTTAAGTGCCCGGCAGCATGTAGGGTCTTAGATCCCTGACCAGGGAACCTGAGTCCCCTGTATTGGAAGGCAGATTCTCAACCTCTGGATCAGCAGAGAAGTCTCATCCGAAGCCTTGTTTAGTTCACAGTACTTGAAACAGGAGCTTGTGCCTAGAAGACCTTATAATAGTAAACCAAGGGATGAGGGACTCTGTTGATGGTTCCCAATTTACAATCAGGTTCTATTTCAAGAGAATGTACATGAGCATTTCCCCATAGAAATAATATTCTGGGTGAGAGGATGCAGGGAGGCAGGGCCTGCCAGAGTGTGGGGTGATGGAGGGGGGGCCCTTCTTGAGTGGGACCCTGTCTCCCTCCAGGACCTGGGCTGGGATCCCCCCAGCCCCACTCTGGAGTTTCTCCAGGCTGTGTGGTTACCAGCAGCTGATTCGTAATAATTTAGATCTCCAGTTTATGCTTTGAAGACAGAAATTAAAAGAAACAAAGGCTTTGAAAGCATGTTTTATAAACTGTTTCCTGATGACATTTCAAAAGAAAACCACTTGTAAAGAAATTCTTTCCTACCCTTCTTGCCTCTTTCAGCCAGTAAGTACCTGCCTACCTCAGGGGGTTGTCGGTAATACCCAGCAAGGTGTGTATTCTATGTGTGAGAGAGAGAGACAGAGACAGGGAGCGCTCTCTGTTGATCATATGGCACTGGGGAAATGCAAAATGGCATGATTTTCATTACAAGAGAGTCTCAGGCAACAGGCTAAGTTCCGAAGATGACAAATCAACCTTAGACACACAGTGTGAAAAGGAGCAGGGTGGAGATGTCTGCTCCAACCTCCTATGATTTAAGCTGTTGAAAACTTTGGAAAGAGCCAAGCTGCACTGCTGGAGGCTTGGATAAGAGGGGAAATTTAACCCAGATAAAGGACAGGTGATACACATTAGAGGAAACACTAAACACGCTATCAACCCTGAACAGCTTGTTGACTTTTAACATATCAAGTTGCCCAGGAGCAGCGGTGGCAGAGGAAAGGTGGGTTGCATGGGGAAGCTGGACCTCTGCAACCTGGCTTAGGGGCTGCACGGGGACCCAGATGCCTTAGAGGATCACCAACCATTTGCCAAGACTGAGTAGTTTCCTGGGCTGTGGGGCTTTGAGTGCTAAAATGATGAAAGTCCTAGGTAAACTGGGAGGTACTGGTCACCTTAAGACCATAGCAGTTGTGTTTGTGATACACTCTGGGATGAACAAGCCGTGTAACGTCTTCACACCTTCTCTCCTCTGTTCATAAGTGAAATTATCCTGTGTCCCTTTCCACAGGAAAAGGGGAATTTCTCTTCCTTATCAAACATCTCTGAGTTTCACCATCCCAATACCAGAACAAAGATGCTGCAGTGGTTTGTTATTTGGTTTTCTTTTTATATTTGTGGGGAAACCCAGAAACACGGGATACTTGTAAATTAAAAGCTTCCAGCCAAGTTAAGAGTCTGTTGACAGTGGTAGGACAGGGAATTGTGAAAGAAAGCTTGAGATATGAGATTTCATAAGGTCTCCTGAGGATAAAAATGGGAGCAGAGGAAAGGGAGAAAGCAGTTATCAGGGTACTCTTTCCACAAAGAAGTCAGTGCTGGGAAATGTTGTGGACAGTCTAGGGAAACTGCCAAGCTGGATTTATAGACAGCAGTTTTGTCTGGAAACAAAGGGGAATCCACAGCCCTGAGAAGAACTAAATTTTCCGAGGGGCTAGAGAGTGAAGTAAGATTTAGCTTTAAACTGGGGGATAGAGCTTGGAAGGACGGGGTGACTGAAAGGGTCAGCTGCTGAAGGACCAGCAGATAAGGAAGTGAGAGGGAGGAGATGGGGCTTCTGCGGTTTGAGGGGGGCACCATGAAACTGCGGGCCGGAATTTCTCAGTGTGTTCAGCTTACATGTCAAGACCACCTTGTACTGCAGGCTCAGAACCAGGCAGTTAGTTATGGCTATTCACCTCAACAAGCATGCAGAAGGGATGTGTGAGAGCAAATCAGGAAATCAAAACTGTGTTCGCTCTCTATCAATGCAGTAGTTATCCAGAGGAGTGACAGTGGAGTGCCAAGGGACTCTGGACGAGAAGATGGGCTTCCAGTGGTTGTAAAAAGATGGTCAGAGAGAAAGAAGAATGACGTTCCAGGTAGGGGAACAGCCAAAGCAAAGGTATGGAGTGTGTTTGCTTAAAGGGAGAGGAGGCTGTTTGGGAAGTAAATGAGAACTGAAGTAGAATTTGACAATGTTTGCCAGTCTTTAATTTTGTGGCCCTCATTGAAAATGGAGGTCATCAGTCTGCTACCCTAGAGTGCTAGGTTCTGCTGCAGGAACCCCACTGAGACACAGCAGCATGCATGGCCGTTGGTTGATAGGCTCCGGGACAACAAGTGAGAAATTGGATGTTAAGGTCCTGAAGTAAACCAGTCGGAGACATTCACCCTTGGTTTGCTAGGACACGGAAAAACCATGGCAAAACTTGAGCAGGAAAATAAAATGTTAAAAATGGAACTTTAAGAAAAATAGACTCCCCTTGTGGCTCAGCTGGTAAAGAATTCACCTGCAATGTGGGAGACCTGGGTTCGACCCCTGGGTTGGGAAGGTCCCCTGGAGAAGAGAAAGGCTACCCACTCCAGTATTCTGGCCTGGAGAGTCCCATGGACTGTATAGTCCACGGGGTTCCATAGAGTCAGATATGGCTGAGTGACTTTCACTTTCACTGTAAGAAAAATACTACAACCACATCATCCAGGATTGACTGGGAGTAGAGGACAGCTTGAGAATGGTGGAATATATTAATATTAAAAGGGGCAATGTTATTTTGTACAATTAGTGATTCACCTGAGGTGCTTCTAGTCACTGAAACAATCATTTTTAAAAGTTGAAACACATCTTAAGATGAAGTATTAGCAACATTTATTTCTTCTGGCTATGGCTTGGGTGAGGATGATGATGATGTTACCATTCAAGATATCGAGTTAACCTAAAAAAATGAAATGATTCAGTCTGAATAGATCAAATGAACATTGAATTCAAATTTTTTTCCTGCCAAATATAAGACACTAAGCTAGACACTGGAAAAAAAATAATGAGACAGGCGGTATGGAAACTACTCTCAGCAGACAACCTAAAATATAAAATATCCTAGCCTGTTACAATATGACAGGCACTGGGCTCTAAGAATGGACACAGAGGGAGAATGAATTCTGGGGGGTGGGGATGGGGTTGTGGATCCTTTGATATTTTAGCTGGACCACAGGGATGAAAGGATCAGAAAGACACAGAGAAGGGAAAAGCATAAACAAACAAGCAAACTAACAAAAAAGTACATGCATTTGTATGTGTGAAGTTGCACAGTGCATTCTTTCAAGATGGTGTGCACTTCGGTGTGGCCACACTATGCGAGAGGGGAAGGTGTGAGAAGAGAATGATAAGAGATGAGGCTGGAGAAGAGTAGCATCTTCTGAAACTTCCTGTCTCTCTCTTTCTCTCACGCTCTCAGTGGAGAACAACTTCTCTACCAGCCTCTCCTAGAGAGGCACTGTAGCGTGTGGTCTAGGCAATGGAGTCTGAGAGCTAGAAATCGAGTTGCAGCCCCGCCACCTGCTGCCTAAGTGACCTGGGACTGAATGCTTAATTTTCCCACCTGTAAACTGTGAGTGTTCATGGGGTTCTCAAGCAAGAATACTGAAGTGGCTTGCCATTCCCTTCTCCAGTGGACCATGCTTTGTCAGAACTCTCCAGCATGACCCGTCCATCTTGGGTGGCCCTATGCTGCATGGCTCATAGTTTCACTGAGATAGACAAGGCTGTGGTCCATGTGATCAGATTGGTTAGTTTTCTCTGATTGTGGTTTTCAGTCTGTCTGCCCTCTGATGGAGAAGGATAAGAGGCTTATGGAAGTTTCCTGCTGGGAGACAGGACTGAGGGGGAAACTGAGTCTTGTTCTGATGGGCGGGGCCATGCTTAGTGTATCTTTAATCCAATTTTCTGTTGATGGGTGGGGTTGTGTTCCCTCCCTGTTGTTTGACCTGAGGCCAAACTATGGTGGAGGTAATGAGGATAATGGCGACTTCCTTCAATAGGTCCCATGATGCACTGCTGTACTCAGTGCCCCCAGCCCTACAGCAGGCCACTACAGACCCATGCCTCCCCAGAGACTCCTGGACACTCACAGGCAAGTCTGGGGCACTCTCTTGTAGGGTCGCTGCCCCTTTCTCCTGGGTCCTGATGTGTACAAGACTCTGTTTGTGCCCTCCAAGAGTCTGTTTCCCAGTCCTATGTAAGTTCTGGCAGCTCTGTTCAGTTCAGTTCAGTCGCTCAGTCGTGTCCGACTCTGCGACCCCGTGAATCACAGCACGCCAGGCCTCCCTGTCTATCACCAATTCCCAGAGTTCACTCAGACTCACATCCATTGAATCAGTGATGCCATCCAGCCATCTCATCCTCTGTTGTCCCCTTCTCCTCCTGCCCCCAGTCCCGCCCAGCATCAGAGTCTTTTCCAATGAGTCAACTCTTCACATGAGGTGGCCAAAGTACTGGAGTTTCAGCTTTAGCATCATTCCTTCCAAAGAAATCCCAGGACTGATCTCTTTCAGAATGGACTGGTTGGATCTCCTTACAGTCCAAGGGACTCTCAAGAGTCTTCTCCAACACCACAGATCAAAACCATTAATTCTGTGGCGCTCAGCTTTCTTCACAGTCCAACTCTCACATCCATACGTGACCACAGGAAAAACCATAGCCTTGACTAGACGGACCTTAGTCGGCAAAGTAATGTCTCTGCTTTTGAATATGTTATCTAGGTTGGTCATAACTTTTCTTCCAAGGAGTAAGCGTCTTTTAATTTCATGGCTGTAATCACCATCTGCAGTGATTTTGGAGCCCCCAAAAATAAAGTCTGACACTGCTTCCACTGTTTCCCCATATGCCATGAAGTGATGGGACCGGATGCCATGATCTTCATTTTCTGAATGTTGAGCTTTAAGCCAACTTTTTCACTTTCCGCTCTATTGTGGGGTTAATGGCTACCTCCTCCAAGAGGGCTTATGCCATACCCATGTCTGCTGCACCCAGAGCCCCTGTCCCTGCATCAGGCCACTGCTGACCTGTACCTCCTCAGAAGACCCTCAAACACAGTTCTGTCTCAGTCTCTGTGGGGTCTCTAGGTCATGGTGTGCACAAGGTATTTTTGAACCCTCTGAGCATCTTTGGTGGGTATGGGGTTTGATTCTAAATGCGATTTCACCCCTCCTCCCATCTTGCTGGGGCTTCTCCTTTGCCCTTGGACACGGGGTATCTCCTCAAAGTCACTTAAGCACCACACAGCCACTGGTCCAGCACCTACCATCTTGCTGGGGCTTCGCTTCTCTGCCCTTGGCCGTGGGGTAGCTCGTTATATTCGCTCCAGTGTGACACTGCACAGGAGGCAATGATCAAAACCAACACCAAGAAAAAAAAATGCAAAAAGGCAAAATGGTTATCTGAGGAGGCCTTACATATAGCTATGAAAAGAGGAGAAGCGAAAGGCAAAGGAGAAAAGGAAAGATATACCCTTTTGAATGCGAAGTTCCAAAGAATAGCGAGGAGAGAAAAGAAAGCCTTCCTCAGTGATCAATGCAAAGAAATAGAGGAAAACAATAGAATGGGAAAGACTAGAGATCTCTTCAAGAAAATTAGAGATACCAAGGGAACATTTCACGCAAAGATGGGCACAATAAAGGACAGAAATGGTATGGACCTAACAGAAGCAGAAGATATTAAGAAGAGGTGGCAAGAATACACAGAAGAACTGTACAAAAAAGATCTTCATGACCCAGATAATCACAATGGTGTGATCACTCTCCTAGAGCCAGACATCCTGGAATGTGAAGTCAAGTAGGCCTTAGGAAGCATCGTTACAAACAAAGTTTGTGGAGGTAATAAAATTCCAGTTGAGCTATTTCAAATCCTAAAAGATGACTCTGTAAAAGTCTTGAACTCAATATGCCACAGTTTTCAATATACAAATTTGGAAAACTCAACAATGGCCACGGGACTGGAAAAGTCAGTTTTCATTCCAATCCTAAAGAAAGGCAATGTCAAAGAATGCTCAAACTACTGCACAATTGATTTCATCTCACATGCTGGCAAAGTAATGCTGAAAATTCTCCAAACCAGGCTTCAACAGTACTTGAACTGTGAACTTCCAGATGTTCAAGCTGGATTTAGAAAACGCAGAGGAACCAGAGATCAAATTGCCAACATCTGCTAGATCATTGAAAAAGCAAGAGAGTTCCAGAAAAACATCTATTTCTGCTTTATTGACTATGCCAAAGACTTTCACTGTGTGGATCACAACAAACTATGGAAAATTCTGAAAGAGATGGGAATACCATACCACCTGACCTGCCTCTTGAGAAACCTATATGCAGGTCAGGAAGCAACAGTTAGAACAGGACATGGAACAACAGACTGGAGTATATTGTCACCCTGCTTATTTAACTTCTATGCAGAGTACATCATGAGAAACACTGGGCTGGAAGAAGCACAAGCTGCAATCAAGATTGCTGGGAGAAATATCAATAACCTTAGATACACAGAAGACACCACCCTTATGGCAGAAAGTGAAGAAGAACTAAAGAGCCTCTTGATGAAAGTGAAAGAGGAGAGTGAAAAACTTGACTTTAAACTCAACATTCAGAAAACGAAGATCATGGCATCTGGTCCCATCACTTCATGGGAAATAGATGGGGAAACAGTAGAAACAATGTCAGACTTTATTTTGGGGGGCTCCAAAATCCCTGCAGATGGTGACTGCAACCATGAAACTACTGTAACATAATCATGAATATCAAGTTATTTCAGTTCTTATGTTAGGAGAAGCCAATTTTAAATTTGGATTTGTCTTATTCTTATGAGTACTACATGGTTTTATAGCTTCTGTCAGTTAGGAACTTGCTGAAATAGACTCTCCAAAATATCTTACAGGAATACTTCTCCACAACAGTACCTCGGAATCTACCAATAGAAATGCTTTTAAGGAAGTCCTTTATAAAATGTTAATACTTTAGGAAGAGGGAATGCGTTTCAGCCATTCGCAACTCAGCAGGGATTAGTTTACCCTACTAGGCAAGAAAGACAGTGCTGAAATGCAGTGTTGGATATGTGAAAAAATAGGTTCTAGCTTAGAATGTTGTCTGTTGGGAGTGGGGGTCTTTGATGGGGTCTTCAGTGTCCCTTGGAAATTAGGGACCATTTCAGTATCAAGAGGGGAAAAGGAAATTAGTTGAAGAGGAGAAGGACATAGGAACGAAAAGAGAATTGTTTACTTCACAGTATTGTTTAAAGTCAATCTGGTTAATAAAAAGAGTTGCTGAAATGGCTTAAATAAGGCTGCTGTCAAGTCTTATCTAAAAATTGTTAAGGTTACAAGCCCTAACATACTTCATGGAAAATGATTATGGATACTAATATAGAAGAAAAATTATATGTGGTATATTTCATATTTATATATATTTAGATATATATGTGCCAGGCTTCCCTGGTAGCTCAGATGGTAAAGAATCTGCCTGCAATGCAGGAGACCCAGCTTCGATCCCTGGGTTCAGAAGATCCTCTGGAAAAGGGCATGGCAACCTACTCCTATTCTTGTCTGGGAAATCCCATGGACAGAGCAGCCTATCAGGCTACAGTTCATGGGGTCACAAAGAGACACCACTGAGCAGCTAACCCTTTCAAGCTTCACTTTCCTTTTCATGATACATATGTAGTTCCCTTTTTGTCTGAAGTTAATCTGACAACACTCAGAATGCATGACTGTCTTGGGGGCTAATTTCTAGGTTGCAACTGTGTCTAGTGATGGGCCTTTGTCAAGTCACTGAATGTTTTATGAAACTGCTAGTTGGGTTTACCCTAGAGAGAAATAGTTCAGTGGAGCTTTAGCGCAGAAACTGGCACAGGTAGCTGAAATGTTTTTTTAATTGCCACCAGGATAAAGAGAGGGCCCAGAAGGATTCTTCAGCCCAAGGGAGCCCCTCCTTGGTTATAACCTAATTTGCTGTGTGCATGTGGACCAGATGGATGGAATTAAACCTTCTTTGGTGTCATGGTTAAATCGTTTTAAAATGTCTGGAGACTCCTGGAAATGTAAGAAGTCATATTTCTCTTTCAAAGGATCATCCTCTTATGGTTCAAATGTGAGCTTCGAAACTGAAACTATAACTCCTGTGGCTACAGGGTGGGGTCTCTTATGTTTTCCTTCTTCCCCTATTGGGCTGTACTATATAGAAAGATTGTAAAATTCTCAATTTGTGTTTTGATAAAGCCAGCTCTAAGGTAGTTGGAGAGAGGACTGGAGGCTAGCTAATCTTTGAAAAAAGTCCCTGCTTTCTACAGATCTTCTGTCCTGAAGAACTGGTCATCCCAATCTTGTTACAGTTGTTCAGAGCCTTTACACATCTGTCTGCCTGTGGTATTGTGGAAATAACCTATAGAAACATCTCAGGAGGCTGCATCAGTACGCTGAAATATGGCGGAGAAAGAAATGTAGGCCAGAGGGAAGTATTATATGTAGGGTAAAAGAATACAGACCTGGGCTTGATTCCTGCTTTGGGAAGATCCCCTGGAGGAGGAAATGGCAACCCACTCCAGTATTCTTGCCTGGAGAATCTCATGGACAGAGGAGCCTGGTGGGCTACAGTCCATGGGGTTGCAAAGAGTCAGACACAACTGAGTGACTAACACTTCACTTTTCAAAAGAATGCAAACCATGTATCTTAAATGAAATATGAAATACAAGAAATAAATATAAACATCATCTGAAATTGTTCCCTGAAGAAGCCAGCCCAAATTTTCCATTGTAGGTACTGAATTGTCTGGAACCTAAACACACTAGTGTAGTCAAAAATGTTAAAAAGATAAGCCCTCTCAATCACCCTGGGCAATAAAACAGGCCATATCTATACCTGGAATACCATGTCTTGTTCTATATACTTAGCTTCAAGATAAGTCTAATGAAGTTGGAATCAGTCAAGAGGGGACCAGCTGACTGGTTAGGGTTTCCACATCCCTCCTATAAAGCTACTGTAAAGAATCTGTCTGTAATGCAGGAGACCTAAGTTCGATTCCTATGTCAGGGAGATCCCCTGGAGAAGGAAATGACAGCCCACTCCCGTATTCTTGCCTGGAGAATCCCATGGACAGAGGAGCCTGGTGGGCTATATTCCATGGGGTCACAAGAGGCAGACATGACCTAGTGGCTAAACCACCACCACCAAAGAGTAGAAGGAGGATATTATGGGTGACTCTTGTCCCCCTAAAATTCATATATTGAAGTCATAACCTTCAATACTTCTGAACCTGGCTGTATTTGGAGACAGAGCCTTAAAAGAGGTAATTAAATTAAATGGGGTCATTAAGGTGGGTGCTAATCCAACATGACTAGTATAAGGACTATGGTCCTTGAAAGAAGGGACTGGGACAGAAGAATGACACCAGATGCCTGCACACACAGACAGATGACTATGGGAATACACAAGAAGATGGTCATCCACAAGCCGAGAGGCTTCAGAAGAAACAACTCCTTGATCTGTGATTTCCAGCCTTTGCAAGTGCTAGAAAAAAATTTCTGTTGTTTAAGCTCCCTAGTCTGTGATATTTTGTATTGTAGCCCTAGCAGACTAGTACAGATGAGAACAGATATGATTGAATTATTTAAAATCATGAAAGGTCAAGAAAAGGTGATTATCTCAGGATACTTGTTGGTCAGTTTCTTACAGCAAGATCGGCCTACTCTGTCTGCATAGAACCACCTATGGTTTTTTTTTTTTTTAAAGCAGGTTCTCCAGCTCCTCTGAACCTAGAGTACGAAAATTTTTCTGATATGAGGTTCAAGAATCTCTCTTTTTGGTAGGCACCGTAAGTGATGTTTCTGCACGCTAAAGTTTGACACCTGCTGTGAAAGGTCCTCCCCAACCACTGGCCCTTTTCTGGGCATGACTGATTGATACTAATTACATCTCAGCAAGTGCTGGTATATCTGGAGCTCTGGCAGATGCTCCGTAATCCAGGAACCAGGTACAGATCACATTGTAGGTTATGTCTCCTCAGGTGTCAGCCAGCATTTGCTAGCATGTGGAGAATGCTGAATGGGATGGACCTAATGGAATCTTAGGGGAGTTTACTCTTGATTCTCAGAAGAAATATGTGTTACCTATCTTACCCACTTAATAATACTATGACATATTTAAACAATCAATAAACAGTACATATATTATTTTTCTCATGAGATTTATTTTAAGATGCTATTACCTTGGCACCTAAATTCTCAAAGGAAACATTGATACAAAGAATAGAAAGGTCATATTTAACTTGTCTATTGCTATTCATCACTTGAACTTATACAGAAAGATATATGACATGGCCTGTGCCTTTTTATGCTCTGTACAGTTAGAATATAATATTGGTGAAATAAAGAACATCTATAAATAAAAACAAATTAATAATAAATGGAAAGAAATCTAATCAACTATTCCAGCCAGGCTCTGTGCTTTCATATTTTCTCATCACCCAAGGGAATAGGAAATACTCTTTCACATGTCCCTAAGGTGAATTTTCTTTCCTTCACCTGTGAGCCAGGTGAAGGACTGAGAGAGAGAGGCCATTGAGAGTCCAAAGCAAACACAGTGATAAACATTTTGTAGAAAGAGTAAGTGGCATTCTGATTTAAATATGGCAGTTCACAATAATGGCAGGGCACCAAAAAAAAAAATAAAAACAAAAACAAAAAACAGTGCCCTTCCTCAGTTTACAAATGTAATTAAGGGATATAACAAGATTTTATATATATTTTTTAATACTGAAAATTAGTAGGCCATATGTGGAGAAGGAAATGGCAACCCACTCCTGTATTCTTGCTTAGAGATTCCTGTGGACAGCGGAGCCTGGTGGGCTCCTGTCCATAGCGTCACACAGAGTCGGACACGACTGAAGCAACTTAGCATGCATGGATGCATTGGAGAAGGATATGGCAACCCACTCCAGTATTCTTGCCTGGAGAATTCTAGGGACAGAGGAACCTGGTGGGCTGCCATCTATTGCGTCGCACAGAGTAGGACACGACTGAAGCGACTCAGCACTAGCAGCAGTAGACCGCATGAGAATGTGTAGGTGGGGAGGTCGTTGGGCTCTTTATTTTTCTTCTGGTGGTCCAGCCTTTGAAACAGAATGCAACTGTAGTATCTTGGGAATGACCCAGCCCTGTCCAGGGGTACCTATGGACACGAATTTTTGAGCACTCCCTTAATGACAGTTACTGCCTACCTGCTTTTCCCTCCTTGACTAACCAAATTTTAGTGTCTCTGTGTAGACCACTCATTCCCACTGGATTCTTTGGTTGGGGCGGGGGGTGTTGTAGGGGGCAGGAGGATGGATGGGACATTGGAACTGTCATTAATGTTCCATGTGCTTTCCAGGAACAAGAGTTCTGGCACTTAACATGAATTGATTTTAACCTCTAAACCTTAATCCTCTGGAGAGAGTAGAAGAAAAGCCGTGAGAGCAGCTGGGTTTCATTAGGAAAGAAAAGAGGGCATTCAGTCTTCGAGGAGGACAGTTTCCCAGTCCGGGCAGCGATCGGGTTTGTCAAGAAGAGAGAGGGAGCCCTCACAATGAAAAACCGCTGTTTTGGCAGAAAAGCGGCTCTAAATCTGGACCAAATCACTCTCGTGTGGTGGAAGGGTTGGAGCTCGTTGCTAGATCTTTCCGAGAGGCTCTCTTCCTCGGTCCCGGGCTAAGCCAGGTCCCGGCCTAGGGACCGGGAGGGCCCCAAGGGCCTCGACCCACGGACAGCGGGGTCCGCGGCGCCGGCGGCGGTGGCGCGAGCGGGCTGGCGGACGACGGCCGCCGCGCCTTCATTAGAGGGCGCTCTGGGGGCGGCTCTGCAGCAGTGCAGACTCCCGCCGCTTCCTCCCCGCTGCCCCTCCCTGCCAGCCCCGGCGAAACGCGGCCAGGCCCTGGGGACCGAGTTTCGGCGCCGCCGGGGGCCGGGTGCGGGCCGCGCCGCCCCTCCTTCCGCCGGCCATGCAGTCTTCCGGCTCCTCTGGCTCCCGCAGCCCGGGCCGGGGCCGGGCCGGCCCGAGGTGAGTCCGGGCTCGGCGGGTGCAGGCCCCGCGGCTGCCGCAGGCTGGGCCCCGGGGAGGCGCTGTGGGGTGGGGTGGGGGGAGGCGGGGAGCGGGTGTCGTCGTCGCGTGGCCCGGGGAGGAGGCGGCGGCGGCGGCATGAGGGACGAGGGCGCGGTAGGCCCCAAGGAGGAGGCGGGGGCGCGGGGCATCCGCCCGCCTCCCTGGGACCCGCCCCGGTGACAGGTCCGGCCTCAGAGTCCCCGCCGTCCCCTCTGTCCGCAGGCAGCCGCGAGGGGAGTAGGGCGCCCTCGCGCCCGCTCGCGCCGCACCTCGGCCGCCGCCGCCGCGTCCATGACCGCGACCCCCCGGCCGAGGACACCCGCCGCCGCCGCCGCCGCGCCCCGGGCGCCCATCCCCGGCCCCGCCGGTCCCCGCGCTCTACCGCCCGCCGCCCGCGCCAGCTGAGGTGAGCCCGGCGCGCGGCCCGACCCCGCCGGCCCCGACCCCTCCCACACCTCGGGCCGCGGCCGCCCCGGCCGCCCCCCTGACGGAAGCGCCGCGGCCGCCTCTGCCCGGCTCCGTTCATCGCCCCCGGCTCCCCTGCGCTCCGGCTCGCCACCCCCGGCTCTGCGCCGCCTGCCGCCGCCGCTCCCCTCCCCCTACTCCCGCTCTTCCTCCTTTCGTCTTATTATCGCCCACTTTCTTCCTCTCACCCGCTCACGCTTTTGCTCGCTCTTCTGGCCCCCCTCCTTTCCCCCACCCTCCTCCACACACCTAAGGAAAAAGGAACGCCAGCCCCGATTTGCCGCAAATGAGCCGTTTTAGCGTAACTCTTTTTTTTGCTAATGCGAGGGACCGTTATAAAGGATGAATCGGTGCAGAAGGGTGGTGGTGAGGGTCCCGGGCTGGGTCGAGAGGCGCCCGCTCCAGTCTTCGCGTCACCCCTGCCAGTTAGGGAGCTGCCGGAGGCGTGTGAGGCGGGTCGCCGTGCTGTTTCTTCCTCAGAGTCCAGCCGGGGACTGCAGTGAGACGCGGCTGCGGGCCGGCCGCTGAGGAGCTGGTGGGAATAGTGTTCTCATTTGCTAAATATATTATGACATAGCCTGTGCCTCGGTGAACAGCTCCCTTGACCTTGCGGGG
Source organism: Madoqua kirkii (assembly GCA_006408675.1). NCBI lineage: Eukaryota > Metazoa > Chordata > Mammalia > Artiodactyla > Bovidae > Madoqua > Madoqua kirkii. The sequence continues at coordinate 26,229 of SJYC01131538.1, forward strand.
CTCCTCCTCCGCGGGCCGGCCGTCCCCCTCTGGAATTTCCCGGACGATCGCTGAGGTACTACAGCGGGGGGAAAGCTTAGATCCTCGATTTTTTTTTTTCTTTTTCGTTTGTTTTTGTGCTGGAGGTGATTTCTCTATTAGTGACTGTCTAGATGTGTTCACTCCGTTTTCCTTTTTAAGTGGATTTTCTTTTCACCTCAGCAAGACAGGACAGACTTCGATGTGAGAATGGCTGTGACTCTGGAAGAAGCTCCGTGGCTGGGCTGGGTCTTGGTGAAAGCCCTGCTGAGGTTTGCCTTCATGGTCGCCAACAACCTGGTCGCGATCCCATCCTACCTCTGCTACATAATCGCGCTTCTGCCCCTTCGACTGCTGGACAGCAAGCGGTACTGGTACCTTGAAGGAATGATGTACAAATGGCTTCTGGGAATGGTGGCTTCTTGGGGATGGTATGCTGGATATACAGGTAAGAGCATGAACAGTTTTTAAAATGCATATTTAAAAATGTGTAATGTTTGCCTTAAGTATGTTTTTAAAACAGGAGCCATGTTTTTAAAAAAATGCATATTATACTTCGAGTGGAAGATGCTTTGACTATTGTAAACACAGAGACCAATTCTATTGAGGCTTTTTTTTAAGAATCCTAATTTAGAAAGGATATTTTCAGAAGTATAATTTCATAGTTATATATTGATAAATGCCTTAAATAATGGCTTTTAATGATTGACATGTACTAAAACCCATCAGTGTAAGCCGTCCTAGAGGAGTAAGAGTGAGTTTTATAGGACTTCAGGGGTTATAAAATGAAAAGGTAAGATGTTTAGCTCATAATCATTGGGCATTAAGAAAAAACCAAGCCCTGTTTGTGCTAAGATAGTTTAATAAAAGTTTTTTTATTTAATGGTATATTGCACTTGTGTTCACATTTGAAGCCAAGCAAAGGGTGGCTTTTTTCTGTTATGTATGTTTCCTTTGTTTACTAGAATGTATATCTTATCTAATAATTTTATATTAGAATATTAAATGTAATAAATTAAGTTTTATCCCTGTTAAGCTAATGTATCTTCAGAGTGTCTTTTAATAGATTTTTATTTCTATAAGCATAATACCTTCTAAAGTGAATTTTAAACAATTGAATGAGAAGCAGTGTTTATTTTCTGCTTATAAGCCTTACATGCTCTGAGAACTTGTGCCCTGGTTGTGAAAATTGTGTACTATTTTATTTATTTGACATTTCCCTGTAAAAAGTAAGATAACAAAAAAAGCATTCAGGTTTCTGGCCCTTGTCTTGGACATTGAGGCATTATCATAGAATTTTATAACCGATAAGCTCCTTAGAGATAGTGCCACAGATGCTGCGGTCAGTGGAGTCTGTAGCTCATATCTTGGAAGAGTGAGCAGGGTACTTTTAAGGCTGACCAGCACCGCAGATCCCCACTTAAAATTTTCTGTCTCCCTCTTTCCTGCCCAGGCGACATCCGCAGATTTTATGTACACACACAAGGGCACTGACAGCACCCAGCTTTTGTGGACTCTGGCAGTCTCTTGCTAGGTTAGAGTGCTCTTAGTTGCCCCAGATGAAGCCTTTTCTCCTGGCGATGCCATGTATTATTCTGCAAGACCCGAACTCCCAGGGATAGTATACTCATTGCTTCTTTGTTATGTATCTTGTTGACATTCCAGTGGTCTTTAGATGTGGTAGGTGAACTTCTGGTCCTCTTTGAGGGGACCTGGTGGTAGCAGCAGTAGCAGGAGAGAAAAGAAAACAAAGTGAAAATGAAGTTTTTGTCTGTGGTGCTGAATTTTTACCTGTGCTGCACTGCTGTCATAGAATTGCTTTGCTCTGTAGAGTCTGAACTTCCCCCAATATGCTATGCGGTACTAGTGGTTTGTTCTTTGCACAATATACTTAAGCTTGCTTGTTTTAAATGAGCTCATAGTATTTCTAGATATAAGTTCTAGAAGTTCATTCTACTTAAAAATAATGAAATCACTGAAACATTTGTCCTGTGTGTGTGTTTGTGGAATATTTGTGTGTAAGTGTTAGCATGATGAGAAGCTGGAAAAAAATAACTTGGCATTGACCTTGAGATTGTAAGGAGTGCAGTGGTGCTGACTGAAGTTGAAGTTAATATGCTCTGGCTACAGCAAGGCTGCAGTATAATTTTTAAGCATATTTGCTTGGAGTGTTTCTTCCTTGCTGCCTATAAAACCACGCAGCTTCTTTGGCCACCTGCTTGGAAGGTGGTCTTGGCATGCTCTGCATATTTTAGTAGCTCTGAAGCATCTGCTCTCCTTCAAGGTACTGCTTTTTGACCATTTGATTGGTTTGTCTCATTTAAACATAGAATATCTTGGTATGTGCATTTTAAATAGGCTTCTTATAGGTAGACTACTTCTCAAGGGTCTGGTCATAACAGAACACAGACAAGGTCAAACAAATGTAGGAATGACTTGTTTAGAGCCACAACTGAGTCTAAAGAAGCAAACATGAGCAGGGGTTGATGAGCAGATATACACATAAGGGGGTTGTGTTGGGCTTTGTTTCGATTATATGTTTCGTTTCTTACCTTTATATCAAGGAGAGGCTGGGCCTGAGTTTTATTTTCACCTTCCCCTTTCCCTGTTTTTAAGTTTCACACATGGAATACTGAGCATTGCCAAAGCAGTGCTGCTCCGCGTATCTAATATGTTTATGTTTTAGAATAAAAATTGCCAGACTTTGTTGAAAAACCACTTCTAAGGAAACTTTAAATGTTAATTAGCTAACTGTTAACTAGGAAACTGAAAATTGAATATTGGTATAGAATATCAAATTTTCAAGTTGTGACATTCAGTCTAAGGTAAGTGAATTACTCAGCTTTGCTGTGGAAGACTTATGTTGATTATATAATCTACACTGCCCCATATAGTAGCTGCCAGCCATATTTGACTATTTAAATTAATTGAAATAAATTTAAAACTCAGTTTCTCATTCACACCAACCATATTCCAAGTGCTCAGTACTAGGTGTCTAGTGGCTACTGTAGTAGACAGAGATAACAGAACGTTTCCATCAGCACAGGAAGTTCTGTTGACTAGAGCTGATAAATAGTAGGTGTGACTTTTTCCTGTTTCTTAGAAAAAGTGCATTTTATCTTTATAAAAGAATGTTTTCTCAACATAATTCTAAACAGATTTCTTTTGGGGAAGACAGATTTATTAAAGTTTTATAACATTGTCCTTTAATTTGAGGCAAATATCACACAAAAAATGAGTCCTTTAAACTCAAACGCACTTCTTGGGTAGAGAGTGGTGATACTAGTTAAGTCTAAGAACTTAACTAGATGTTCTTGTACTTGATTTGTGTTCTCAGAGCTGGAGTGCTATCTGTGGACCCATGAAAAGAGGAAAGGATTTTATGGTCTCTCTGCCCATTTCTGATTTTACATTTTCTGTCCAGGGGAACACATTTCTTGAAAGAACTCTGAGGACTCTGGGGTTTCTTCATCTCTAGTTCGCTACTAGGTGATGATGATTGTTGTGATCACATTTCTTTCAATGGCAAGTGCTTGGCAAGTGCCAAGCCTCTCATGTTGAGGGAAAGTTGTATACTGCCTTAGTCTCTTATTTCAAGAGCAAACCAAAAGACCTGCTCCTTAATGATTCACATCTACCTGCTTTATTCAGAGCCAGGATAAATCAGCATACTCCTTCGTCTTCAGTTTAAGTGAAGATTGGCAAACCTCAATGAGTTATTTCTTTGAAATAATATGTTTATTTAAAATAGATTATTATGATTTTCATTCACTTCTTTTAATAAATACATTATTCCCCATCCAAACACATCTAATTAAAGCCTCTTACACAAAATCCTTTAAAAATATTCATTGTAAGTAGAAGCTCCAAAATTTCTTATGCAGGATGAGGGTAGTCTTTTGGGCCACAGTCTGGCTGGAAGAGAGTGAGGTGCTAGGGAACTTAGCACCAAGCTATCTTTGCTTCACAATCCTCGTTTCCCTTGGATCGGGAATTCACTTGGATGGCTGATGGGGATTAGGTTTAGCTTCCTCCCACTCCCCAGGGTACAGCTGTTATGTGTTTGATAGTAGTTTTATGGTTTTTTTTTGCTGGAATATTCATTGTGTGAGGAACATTATTATTATGAATTTTGTCTGCCTGACATTTAAGAGTTTTAATCTAGCATAGTATTTTTCCACTTTTGAGCCATAAACCTATTTAATGTGTCAGGACGAACATAAAAAAAAAAAAAAAAGAAATAGAAAAGATCAGAAGTATATGTATTTGTACTGGGTGGATGGTTGTTAGTCTCTCAGTCATGTCTGACTCTTTGTGACCCCATGGAATGTAGCCTGCCAGACTCCTCTATCCATGGGATTCTCCATTCAAGAATACTAGAGTAAATTGCAGTGCTACAGATTTCTTTTCTTTCTTTCTTTTCTTCTTTTTTTTTTTTTTTGCTGTGAGCCCTGTTAGCATTTGAAAGACATTCTTCTGGTGGAAAGAGAACTGAAATTTAGAATTTGGGGAGTCAGCTGTCTTGGTCTAGCTTTAACTTTAACATCTCTACCTACTAGTTAGTGGGAGAGAGAGCCTTACCTGCTCTGTGCCCGGTGGCTATGAGCTCCCTATAGACAGAAATGTAATGTTCTTTATACTCCTAGAACCCACCTCATTGCCTGATGCTCACAGGGTGCTCTATAAGTATTCTAAGTTCTTCTTTTTTTTTTTTTTTTCAATGAATCCCTTCTTTCATTCTTAGTCCCAGCTGACCTTCCATTCCCCTCCAACCCCTGCCCTTGAAAGTGTGGCATCTTAATCACTGGACTGCCAGGGAAGTCCACTGCCTACCTTCCTAATTTTGATATCAGAACTTTCAGGAAGGTGGGCATCTAAGGCAGCTCAGTCTGTTATCAAGATCATTGCAGTCCACAGAATATGAACCCTGAACTGGGTCATGTTTTTCATACACATGCACACACATACACACACCAGTCTGCCTGACATTTAAGAGTTTTAATCTAGCATAGTATTTTTCCACTTTTGAGCCATAAACCTATTTAATGTGTCAGGACGAACATAAAAAAAAAAAAAAAAGAAATAGAAAAGATCAGAAGTATATGTATTTGTACTGGGTGGATGGTTGTTAGTCTCTCAGTCATGTCTGACTCTTTGTGACCCCATGGAATGTAGCCTGCCAGACTCCTCTATCCATGGGATTCTCCATTCAAGAATACTAGAGTAAATTGCAGTGCTACAGATTTCTTTTCTTTCTTTCTTTTCTTCTTTTTTTTTTTTTTTGCTGTGAGCCCTGTTAGCATTTGAAAGACATTCTTCTGGTGGAAAGAGAACTGAAATTTAGAATTTGGGGAGTCAGCTGTCTTGGTCTAGCTTTAACTTTAACATCTCTACCTACTAGTTAGTGGGAGAGAGAGCCTTACCTGCTCTGTGCCCGGTGGCTATGAGCTCCCTATAGACAGAAATGTAATGTTCTTTATACTCCTAGAACCCACCTCATTGCCTGATGCTCACAGGGTGCTCTATAAGTATTCTAAGTTCTTCTTTTTTTTTTTTTTTTCAATGAATCCCTTCTTTCATTCTTAGTCCCAGCTGACCTTCCATTCCCCTCCAACCCCTGCCCTTGAAAGTGTGGCATCTTAATCACTGGACTGCCAGGGAAGTCCACTGCCTACCTTCCTAATTTTGATATCAGAACTTTCAGGAAGGTGGGCATCTAAGGCAGCTCAGTCTGTTATCAAGATCATTGCAGTCCACAGAATATGAACCCTGAACTGGGTCATGTTTTTCATACACATGCACACACATACACACACCAACTACAATACCACATTCGTTAATTTAACACACCTTAATTGAGCTTCTAGTTTGTGGGGAACAGGTGCATAAGACATGACTTTAAGTCGTTCATAGCAGCTTTGGTCGGAAAGACAGTGCCACTAGCAATGAACACATCCTGGTATAAGGCTTAATGGAGATGTACCATGGGATGAAAGAGGAAGGGCTGCTGATCTTGCCTCGGAGGTAGGTGGTAGCCAAGAGGAAATAGGGAATTTAGGATAGGAGCAACCTTACATTCTTTTTTTTTTTCATAGGGAAATATTTGTCTGTGGGGCTAATTCTATCATCAGTAATTATATAGATTTAAAAGATTTGAATAATGCATCAGTTTGAAATTTGCATCTCTATGATGATAATATTAGCTAAAATATATTGCAATGTAAGCCAAGCAGTGTTTGATGAGTTTCAGTCATTTGATGCTCACAGCAGTCTTATCAAGTTGGTACTATTATTATCCTCTCCTTTTGTTATTGATGTTGAAATTGAAACAGAGAGATTTCACAATTACTTCCTCTTATGCATTAACTGAGTTGATACTGCCACAAGTGTATTTTTGTATTTATAGAACCATTATTGACTTTTATATTTTTAGAATATTTAAAAAATTTTCTACTTCCCATATTTTGTTTCTGAGGCCCGAAATCTCTTTAACTCCTAAAAGCAGTCTCATGGCTGTGGATTTCTGCAAGAGGTTAAAAAAATTGTTACTTCAACAGAATTATTTTTAATAAATAAATTGCATAAAATCCCACTTCCTTAAGATTCAGAAAGCAACCAAAATTTTAGTTTTTGAGTGCTTGACAGTAGACTGTCATCAGGATGAGATATTGCAATGATGTTAGATCAACAACTGATCTTGATGTAAATATAGGTGAGGAGTGCTCAGTAAAGTATTTTGATTTTATGTGGAAAAATTTTTATATACCATTAACTCAGCAATTTGATATCTAGTCTTCAAAAATTGTGTATTTGTATATAGTTGAGTAATTATTATATAGTTTTAAGACATATATATGGTATGTTTAATCATGTACACATACCCTATACATACATTGTTACAGAAGCACATGAAATATTATTTGCAGTTCTTGTAAAAGATAAGACCTTAGATTCTGGAATCAAAAAGAGCTGGAATCAAAAAATTCCTACTTTCTTTTTATTTACATTTGCCTTGTATATCTTTGCCCATCCTTTTGTTTTCTAACCATTTAAATTACTTTGATTTACATGTATCTTTCAATCAGCATGAAGATAGGTTTTGTTCTGTGAGTCAATTTGAAAATCTCTTTCAACATGAGTTGAATCCATTTACATTTATTGATATATCAGACTTTTTTTCTGGGGTCTGTCATTGTATTTTATATTTTCTGTTATAAAATATGTAAATGTTAAGTCTTTCACTGTGTAGTCTTCCCTTGCTTTCTTATTCTTTTGATATTTAGGAAGATTTGTGTTTTTGTCTTATTAGTTGCTTTATATGATATTTTTATATTAAAGTTCACAGTGACTGTTAGTTTTCTTCTATGAAAAAAGGTAAAAGTCTTTTAAAATATTCTCTTCTCTCTTCCCTTTTCTCTTCTCTGTTACTCAGTTTACATTTGCACTATGTATGCTTTTACTTCTGCTACTTAATTTGTAAGCTTTAAGGCTCTCTGTTGACTCCCAGCTGTTAGATCAAGATAATGAGTTAGCTTATTATACTTCCTGCTCACTTTCTCCCCCCACCTAATTTTTTTAATTTGAAATTATACATTATTATAGACTATAATGTTTGTGTTCTGTTTTATCACCTTTATCTTTTCCTCTTTTAGTCTTAATTTTTCAGTTAAATATGTGTAATGCTCACCCAGACACTTTTGCAGAAGTTTTTCTAGTTGGTTAAAGTTTGTCATCTGGTAGTTTCTCAGTAACAAATCATAAAAACAAAAGGGAATATTATTCTAACAACATTTTCAGAACTTCTTTTTGTTGCTTTACACGTAGGATGGCTTAGCAGATAATAAAGTCCTTGGCTCACTCTTTATTTCCTTGAGCATCTTACAGGTTTGTTCAATGTCTTCTGGCATTAAACGTTGCTGTGTAGATGTGTGAAGCCAACTTGAATTTTTTTCCCATTGTTAACGATTTGATCTTTTTGCCTATTGGCCCAGTGAATTCTGTCTCTGATATTTAGTAATTTTACTAGGATATGCTGGTGTAGGATACGTTGGCACATGTGTGCTTTTTTCATATGTAGACTCAGATCCATTTTATTTCAGGAAAGTTTTCTTTAATTACATCTTTAAATGTTGGTTTTGTTTGATTATTTTTGTTTTTGTTCTTGGTGACCCTAATTATATGTCTGTTGGATCTCCCTTTTCATATCTTTTCTGTTTATTATTTTGCTCTAGTCCTTATAAACCCTTTTTCATTCGTTTCTATCTCTAATGTCTCTTACTGTGTCTTCTGCAGTCTCTTTTCCGTGTTCTCCTTTCAGTTTCTTCATGTCTGTGATGCTTTTGTTTACTCTTCTGTTTCTTCCTTGAGTTCTGCTAGTTCACGCTTCTTTTGTTCCTGTTGTCTAGTCAGTTCTTCCTTGAGTTCTTATATTTATGCTTTGTGATCTTCATGTTGGAGTGACTTTGTTGATTAATTTCTTAATTTCGTGCAAGAGTATGTAGTTACAGTTTTTATTTTCTCCGTTGTAATGTTTTTCTAGCAGTATTCTTTGACAGTTGGTATGTTATGCTGCTCATTTCTACTGTTTTTCTTACAGTATCTCCAAGTCATTGCTGTGCCAGTTTCCCTTTGGTTTCCTGTGATTTAGTGAGTTGGATTTTCCCTATTCAGTTATTTGTAGGAGGTATGGGTGGAACCAAAGTAGATTTCAGAGGTAGTTTTTTTTTTTTTTTTAAACATATGAAGCCTGATTATGTTCTCTGTGGTGCCACAAATCTTCTGTCTCTCCAAACCAGACTAACTCCAGGAGGCTTTTTGCCACTGCAGCATGCCAGCGTAAATCCCTCTTCTTAAGGATATGCGTTTTCACGTTGCTTTCTGAGATCTGCCAGTTTGGAGCCGTCTTCATCACATGCCACACATTCTGTCTGTCTCTGCTCTCCACTTCCACTATAGATTCTGTCTTATGTCAGCTTGGTTTGATCTCAGCCAGATCTCAGTATTGTGGAATTTTTATACTTTTCTTTTTCTCCTATACTTCCAGGAAAAGAGTTTTGTGAGGTTTTCTTTTTCTCTTTTTCCTTGTTGCTATGTATATTTTCTAGGAAGATTCACACCTATAACTGTACAGTGTTCATGCCAATGTAAGATTTTTATTCAACTATGTAATTATACTGCAGGCAACTCTATGTCCATTTAAATGTACTACTAGTTGATTATTATAAAGTGGAGACTAGCTTTGCTACATATTTAAGTTCCTTTCTTTCTGTCCAAAAGCAAGGCATAGCCTCCCCATTTTTTTCCCCCTCCCAAATTGTGTTGGATTTTGGTTCTCAAACTGTTTTGTTTTCTTGAAATACTTATCACTAGAGTATATAGAAGATAAATACTCCGTTTCCACTTGAAAGAAAATGTCACTAAAATGAATAGAAGAAGTAACTTATCTTTGATACTTGAGTAAGGAATATGAATGAAATGTAACGTTAACACTATACTCTAGGATCTGGTCTATTGACCACTTTGAAAATTCTAAGGTGACTAGTGCTACCATACTTTGATAAACATATTTATAGTATAATATTAAATATATTAAGTATATATAACATATATTAGTTATATAAAAAGTATATTATCTATATTAAATAGGTATATTTATAGTTTGAAAATGTTAGTCACTCAGTCATGTCCGACTCTTTGCAACCCTGTGGATTGTAGCCTGCCAAGCTCTCCAGTGCATGTATGGATGTGAGAGTTGGACTGTGAAGAAAGCTGAACGCCAAAGAATTGATGCTTTTGAACTGTGGTGTTGGAGAAGACTCTTGAGAGATCCAAACAGTCCATCCTAAAGGAGATCAATCCTGGGTGTTTGTTGGAAGGACTGGTACTAAAGCTGAAACTCCAATACTTTGGCCACCTTATGCGAAGAGTTGACTCACTGGGAAAGACTCTGATGCTGGGAGGGATTGGGGGCAGGAGGAGAAGGGGACAACAGAGGATGAGATGGTTGGATGGCATCACCAACTTGATGGACATGAGTTTGGATAAACTCTGGGAGTTGGTAATGGACAGGGAGGCCTGGCGTGCTGCAATTGATGGGGTCGCAAGGAGTCGGACACTACTGAGTGACTGAACTGAACTGAACTGAACTGAACTGAAGCTCTTCTGTGCATGGAATTCTCCAGGCAGGAATACTGGAGTGGGTAGCCATTCCCTTTTCCAGGGGATCTTCCCAACCCAGGGATCAAACCCAGGTCTCCTGCATTGCAGGCAGATTTTTTTTACAATCATCTGAACCCAGGGAAGCCCATATTTATAGTTTATTTGTTATGAACTAGTTTCAAGAGTTTCTTTTCAGAGTTCGCAAACTAGTAGCCATATTTAGCAGCCAGTGGGACTTTATTTGATCTTTGCAGTTTTTCAACTTTTTAAATTAGTTGGCAGCGTTTCAAAATTAGGGGGTTTTCCCAAAACATGAAAGATGAAACCAAAGTTTCCAGCTCTTGAGAAATAAATACAATCATCTGAACCCAGGGAAGCCCATATTTATAGTTTATTTGTTATGAACTAGTTTCAAGAGTTTCTTTTCAGAGTTCGCAAACTAGTAGCCATATTTAGCAGCCAGTGGGACTTTATTTGATCTTTGCAGTTTTTCAACTTTTTAAATTAGTTGGCAGCGTTTCAAAATTAGGGGGTTTTCCCAAAACATGAAAGATGAAACCAAAGTTTCCAGCTCTTGAGAAATAAGAAATGTGACTCTATTGGGGCCTCACGTCTGGCAGCAGCTTGCTGGAGTTGAGTGATGGCTATCTCCTTAGATGGTCCTGTGCTCTCCTGTTTACCCAAGACCCCACCTCTTCCCTGTCCTCTTCTGGACCTGCTTTGCTCACTTACATTACTGCCTGGTCCCTAGAGGCTTAAATGATATTCATTTAAAAATATTCAAG
>SJYC01131540.1:0-12723 GCA_006408675.1 Madoqua kirkii
CTTATGAATTAAAGTTTTAAACTCAGTAAATTCCAAAACGTAGAAATCATGCAGTTTAGTCTCTGGCAACAATACAATAAAATTAAAACATAAGAACAAAAGAATGGGCAAAAGTAAAAGTAAACCACAAATGCACTGTCCACTTGAAAGTTTTAAAATAGGCTTCAAAATAACTCTTTGGTTAAAGAGGAAACAGAGAATAAAATTATAAACTCTTTAGAAATGACCAACAATGAGAGCCTTACATATTAAAACTTATGCTGTGTGGCAAACTGGTCATCTAGAAAAATTAATTACTGTAACTACATTTATTAGAAAAGAGGAAAATATAGAGGATGGATGGAGTTGGAGTTTGCAATTCGCAGATGCAAATTATTATATATGAGATGGCTAAACAACCAGGTCCCACTGTATAGCACAGGGAACTATATTCAATATCCTGTGATAAAACATCATGGAAAAGATTTTTTTTTTAAAAAAGAATGTCTATATGTGTATAACTAAGTCATCTTGCTGTACAGCAGACATTAACACAACATTGTAAATCAACTATACTTCAATATAAAAAGACAAACATTTGACTTACTAAAAAGGGGAAAATAGATAAGAAATGAATTGATTCTGGCACACCATGCTCACATTTCTGTGTGCACACCCACATGTACACACACAGGGGATCTCCTTTCTTCATCATGAGATGCTTACTTCGAGAAGAGTATCCAGGAACAAAAAGGTATAAATTCATCAGAGTGAAGGGAATGTGATGAGGATGGGAGGTTATCCTCAATTGACAGATTTCAACAATTTTTGGAGATCAAAATTTGAATTAGTTGATGAGTAAAACAGGCAGGAAACATTCAGCCTAGAATATTAGACAGAGGGACTGTGGAGTAGATGGGAGCCAGTTGGCCAGATATAACACCAGAGAGTAGGCTCACAATCAGCAGGCATGTGGAGGAAGGCAATAGAATTAAATGGGTCTGAATACCTGGAGATTCATTGCAGGCCCCAGTACAGAATGGTTGCATCATTTGAAACCTCCTCTCCTCTACCAGACAGCTGAATTAGCAGCTGGAGCTGGCCTGCAGGGAAAATACCCAACGATTCTCTAAAGCAATTGAATGAAACATCTGTTGAAAACGAGCTTCCTGCAGGCATGTAGGCAACTCTGTTCCTCAACTCCTTGCTTTCCACTGAGGAGTCAAAGCAGGAAAATGGACCTATCCTCCTTAAACCTGATTAAATCTCCAAAGCTATCCAGCCCTTCTTTGCTGAATATACACCAACCAAAAAGCATCATCAGAAATTTGAAGAAAGCCTTCAATGTAAATAGGTGAAAAATGAACTTGGAAGAATCCCAGAAAATATGGAGGAAAACATGAGAAATTTTAAAATTTTAATTAGCATATCAGAGAACTAGAAAATAATTTATCCAAAGAACAAGAACAGAATATTATGTAAAAGGAGTTGAGGATAAGAAATAATTATTGGAAATTAAATATGATTATTAAAGTTCAAATTTCAGTTGAAATATTGAAAGATAGAACTGAAGAAGTCTCCTAGAAAATAGAACAAAGCAACACAGACAAAAAATATGAGAGAAAACATAAGGATTTTGGTGAGTGATATAGGAAGTCCAGCCAGCAGCCAACAATAGTTTTTGTCAAATAAAAGCAAGAAAAAGGAATAGGAATCAGACCTCATAATAATACTGGAGGATAAAAGATAATAGGACAACAATTTTAAAAAGATAGTAAGGCAATGCTTTCCATCTTCCAAGCGAAAATGATTTTCAATTTAGAATTCTACACCAGCCAAAATATCCATCAAGTGTGACAGTGAAATAAAAATATTTAATAATATGTAATACCTAAGAAAATTTACCTCTCAAATATATTTTCTTAGGAAGCTACTTGGGCTTCCATGATAGCTCTATTGGTAAAGAATCTGCCTGCAATGCAAGAGACTCTGGATCAATTCCTGGGTCAGGAAGATCTGTTGGAGAAGGGATAGGCTACCCCCTCCAGTATTCTTGGGCTTCCCTTGTGGCTCAGCTGGTAAGAATCCACCTACATTGAGGGAGACCTAGGTTCACTCCCTGGGTTTCGAAGATCCCCTGGAGAAGGGAAAGGCTAACCCCTCCAGTATTCTGGCCTGGAGAATTCCATGGATTGTATAGTCCATGGAGTCGCAAAGAGTCAGACATGACTGAGCGACTTTCACTAGGAAGCTACTTAAAGATGTTCTTCAGTAAAACAAGAGCATAAGCCAAGAAAAAGGAAGATGTAGTATCCATAAGACAGTGGATCAAATCCAGGAAAGCTGTGACAGGAAATACCAAGGTTGCCAACTGGGCAGAAGGCCTGATTGGCAATCAGTCCAGATTGGAAGACGAGAATGGCAGGCTCTAGAAGAGAGGAAAAGTTTAAAAAAAAAAAAAAAAAGTATCCATAAGACAGTGGATCAAATCCAGGAAAGCTGTGACAGGAAATACCAAGGTTGCCAACTGGGCAGAAGGCCTGATTGGCAATCAGTCCAGATTGGAAGACGAGAATGGCAGGCTCTAGAAGAGAGGAAAAGTTTAAAAAAAAAAAAAAAACTAAAAAAAAACTTTTTAAAGTGTGTGTATGTGAACTCAACATATTAGATAATGTGATTGGGAGTTTGAAGAAAATTGAATTTGATGATGGTAATTAGTTCAATAAAATAAGGAAAGCAGTTAGAAACAGTTAGAAACAGCAGGGGGGAAAAGAACTGCACTGGAAGCTATCATCAAAATAAGAAGCAAAGTAAAATATAATTCTACCAGTTGATAATGTTTAATAAAAGAGAATCCGTTAGCCCTTGACGCTAAGAAACTTCCCTTTTCAAATGGCCCAAGGGTCATCAAATTTGATTTATAAGAAGGAAATGTAATCCTTTTTTTGACTGGGCTTTTAAAAATATTTACAGAAACTTCCTAATGTGAATTTTTTTCTTTGATTTTTCAACTTTTAGACTCAACCTATGCACAAAACATGGAGAGAGAGGTTGTTTTATAGGGTGGGACACAGCTCTCTTCCCCCCAGGGATAGTAAAGGGTTAACTCATCAGCTTTGGGTGTCTCTGAGGGTGGTCTTGGTGACCCCTGATGTACCACATTTGATATTCACACTGTTATCTTTAGTTCTTTGTAAGTTTGAATAATACACTCATATTTCTTGTTATTAACTTTCTATAGCCATGTATCTTTGACCAGTTGGTATCAGCTATACTTACTTGTATATTGTCAGAGTTAGCATTTATATGCCATCCTGATAAAGATGAAAAGATAATCACTAAGGGGGAGGTAGGAGACTGGAGAAAATTCAGGGAACAAAAGCATATTGGGGTTTGAAGGTGCTCAAGAAATAACAGAAGAAGCTGAAACTGATGAGTTCTATGAAGACTCAGAAGACCTCCTAGAACTAACACCAAAAAAAAAAAAAGATGTTCTATTCTTCATAGGGGATTGTAATGCAAAAGTAGGAAGTCAAGAGATACCTGGAGTAACAGGCAAGATTGGCTTTGGACAACAAGAGACAGGGCAAAGGCTAATAGAATTCTGCCAAGAGAACATACTGGTCATAACAAACACCTTTTTTCAACAGCACAAGAGATGACTTTACACATGGACATCACCAGATGGTCTATACTGAAATCAGATTGATTACGTTCTTTGTAGCTGAAGATGGAGACACTCTTTACACTCAGCAAAACAAGACCTGGAGACGATTATGGCTCAGATCATAGTAAAATTCAGGCTTAAACTAAAGAAAGCAGGGGAAACCATGAGGCTAGTCAGGTATGACTTAAATCAAGTCCCCTATGAATATACCGGAGAATCCAATAGCACCCCACTCCAGTACTCTTGCCTGGAACATCCCATGGGTGGAGGAGCCTGATAGGCTGCAGTCCATGGGGTCGCTAAGAGTCCAACACGACTGAGTGACTTCACTTTCACTTTTCACTTTTCACTTTCATGCATTGGAGAAGGAAATGGCAACCCACTCCAGTGTTCCTGCCTGGAGAATCCCAGGGACGGGGGAGCTTGGTGGGCTGCTGTCTATGGGGTCCCACAGAGTCGGACACTACTGAAGCGACTTAGCAGCAGCAGCAGCATGAATATACAGTGGAGGTGACGAATAGATTCAAGGGATTAGATCTAGTAAACAGAACGCCTGAAGAACTCTAGTCAGAGGTCCATAATATTGTACAGGAGCCAGCAAACAAAACCATCCCAAAGAAAAAGAAATGCAAGAAGGCAAAGTGGTTGTCTGAGGAGGCTTTACAAACAGGTGAGGTAAGAAGAAAAGCGAAAAGCAAGGAAGAAAGGGAAAGGTACACCCAACTAAATGCAGAGTTCCAGAGAATAGCAAGGAGAGACAAGAAGGCCAATGCAAAGAAATATAGGAAAACAGCAGAAAGGGTAAGACTAGAGACCTCTTCAAGAAAATTGGATATATCAAAGGAACATTTCACCCAAAGGTGGGCACAATAAAGGACAGAAATGGTAAAGAACTAGTAGAAGCAGGAGAGATCAAGAAGAGATGGCAAAAATACACAGAAGAACTGTAAAAAAAGATCTTAATGACCCAGATAACCACAATGATGTAGTCTCTCACTCAGAGCCAGACATTCTGGAGTGTGAAGTCAAGTGGGCCTTAGGAAGCACTGCTGTCAATAAAGCTAGCAGAGGTGATGGAATTCCAGCAGAGCTATTTCAAGTCCTGAAAGATGATGCTGTGAAAGTGCTTCGCTTAATATGTCTGTGAGTCTGGAAAACCCAGCAGTGGACCTAGGTCTTGAAAAGGTCAATCCTCATCCCACTTCTCAAGACAGGCAGTACTAAAGAATGTTCAAACAACTGGACAGTTGCCCTCGTCTCCCATCCTAGTAAGGTTATGCCCAAAATCCTCCAAGCTAGGCTTCAGCATTTCATGAACTGAGAACTTCCAGATGTTCAAGCTGGGTTTAGAAACCACAGAGCAACTAGAGACCAGATTGCCAACATCTGCTGGATCATAGAGAAAGCAAGGGAATTCTAGAAAAACATCTACCTCTGTTTCATTGACTACAACCCTCCTCTGCCTCAGGTCCCCATCCGTCCCCCTTCCTCACTCCTGTCTGCACTTTGACCCCGGTCATCATGCAAAGAATGCATGAGCTCCGCCAGCCTGAGCGAGTCTTTCAGAATCCAATAGAGGACAAGGGCCTTATGGAAGCATAGTTCATTTGAGATGAGGAGGAGAAGGAAGAGGTGGAGGAGGAGGAGGAGGTGGAGGAGGAGGAGGTGGTGGAGGAGGAAGAGGAGGTGGAGGAGGAGGTCATAGCTTTTCTTCCAAGGAGCAAGTGTCTTTTAACTTCATGGTTGAAATCACCATCTGCAGACTACACTAAAGCCTGTGACTGTGTGGATCATAACAAACTGTGGAAAGCTCTTAAAGAGATGGGAATACCAGACCATCTTACCTGTCTCCTGAGAAACCTGTATGTGGATCAAGAAGCAACAGTTAGAGCCCTGTATGAAACAACTGACTGGTTCAGGACTGAGAAAGGAATATGACAAGACTGTTTACTGTCAACCTGTTTGTTTAAATTATATGCAGAGCACATCATGTGAAATGCCTGTCTGAATGAGTTACCAGCTGGAATCAAGATTTCTGGGAGGAATATCTACAACCTCAGATATGTGGATACCACTATAATGGCAGAAAGTGAAGGGGAACTGAAGAGCCTCTTGATGCAGGTGAAGGAGGAGAATGAAAAACCTGGCTTAAAATTCAATATTAAAAA
Organism: Madoqua kirkii; assembly: GCA_006408675.1. NCBI lineage: Eukaryota > Metazoa > Chordata > Mammalia > Artiodactyla > Bovidae > Madoqua > Madoqua kirkii. The sequence goes on from SJYC01131540.1 coordinate 5,815, forward strand.
AAAAAAAGCTAAGATCACGGCATCCAACCCCATCACTTCATCACAAATAAGGGGAAAAGGTGGAACCAGTGACAGATTTCCTTTTCTTGGGCTCTAAAATCACTGCAGATGGTGAGTACAGCCAAGAAATTAGAAGATGATTGCTTCCGGGCAGGAAAGCTTTGACAAACCTACTTCAATTCAGTTCAGTTCAGTCTCTCAGTCATGTCCGACTCTTTGTGACTCCATGGACGGCAGCGCACCAGGCTTCCCCGTCCATCACCGACTCCCGGAGCTTGCTCAAACTCAAGTCCATCAAGTTGGTGATGACATCCAACCATCTCATCCTCTGTCGTCCCCTTCTCCCACTTTCAATCTTTCCCAGCATCAGGGTCTTTTCCAAGGAGTCAGCTCTTTGCATCAAGTGGCCAAAGTATTGGTGTTTCAGCTTCAGCATCAGTCCTTCCAATGAATATTCAGGACTGATTTAGGATTGACTGGTTTGATCTCCTTGCAGTCCAAGGGACTCTCAAGAGTCTTCTCTAACACCACAGTTCAAAAGCATCAGTTCTTCGGCAGTCAGCTTTCTTTATGGTCCAATTCTTACATCCATACATGACTACTGGAAAAACCATAGCTTTGACTAGATGGACCTTTGCTGGCCAAGTAATGTCTCTGCTTTTTAATGTGCTGTCTAGGTTGGTCATAGCTTTTCTTCCAAAGAGCAAGTGTCTTTTAATTTCATGGCTGAAGTCACCATCCAAAGTGATTTTAGAGCCCAAGAAAAGAAAATCTGTCACTGTTTCCATTTTTTCCCCATCTATTTGCCATTAAGTGACGGGACCAGATGGCATGATCTTTGTTTTTTGAATGCTGAGTTTTAAGCCAGCTTTTTCAGTCTCTTATTTCAAACCTAGATACGGTGTTAAACCTAGACAGTTGGCAAAGACATAACTTTGCCAACAAACATCCATACAGTCAAGGCTATGGTCTTCCCAGTAGTCATGTATAGATATGAGAACTGGACAATAAAGAAGGCAGAGCACCAAAGAATTAATGTTTTCAGATTGTGGTGCTGGAGAAGACTCTTGAGAGTCCCCTGAACTGCAAGGAGATCAAAAATCCTACAGGAAATCAACACTGAATATTCATTGGAAGGACTGATGCTGAAGCTAAAGCTTCTATACTTTGGCCACCTGATGTGAACAGCCAACTCATTGGAAAAGACTGTGATGCTGGGAAAGATTGAAGGCAGAAAGAGAAAGGGGCAACAGAGGATGAGATGGAGCTGGAGAAGACTCTTGAGAGTCCCCTGAACTGCAAGGAGATCAAAAATCCTACAGGAAATCAACACTGAATATTCATTGGAAGGACTGATGCTGAAGCTAAAGCTTCTATACTTTGGCCACCTGATGTGAACAGCCAACTCATTGGAAAAGACTGTGATGCTGGGAAAGATTGAAGGCAGAAAGAGAAAGGGGCAACAGAGGATGAGATGGTTGAATGGCATCATCAAGTCAATGGACATGAACCTGGGCAAACTTCAGGAGATGGTGAGGGACAGGGAAGCTTGGTGTGCTGCAGTCCATGAGGGTCTCAAAGAGTCACACACAACTTGGCAACTGAACAACAACAAAGAAATCCTATTCATTTTTTTCCTACCTGAGAGTCATGGAACATGACAATATGATTCTAAGATTCATCAGAATAAAGGCACAAGATGAGTAAAGAAAATATTGACTCAAGGAAAGACTTGCCATACTGGCTACCCAAACACACATGGAAATGACAGGAAAATAATGCAGCTTTCGTGCTGAAAGAGACAAAATGTCAACAGGACTGAGAAGACCCTTGAGAAGACCCAGACACAGTCAGGGCAGATCCTCTTTCTGCTTTGTCAGCCGAACTCTGCTTAGATTCTGAATTCCACTCCTGTGTGATTCACGAAGAAATCCTGCTGCAAGGAATTGCGGTGACCCGTGACCTAGTTCTACTCAAAGAAAACTTCAGGCTGATCCTTCAGGGGCTTCTGGGAGGCCTCAGCCTCTCTAATCTGCTTGGAACAGCTGAAGGTGACATCTGAAATGGTGGCAGTAGCTCAGTCAAGCCCTGGGAGTCTCTTTAGAACTTTCTCTGTGGTTAAGGGTTCCCCTGATATAACTACTTTGTCCATTGCCTCAATCACAAGGTGCTTGTGGCCCTTGGGTAGCTTATAGCCACTTCTGTGAGGCCTTGGGAGATTAGAGAGTTCATCAGTATGAGTTGTTATTTCCTAGTTTAGGTTTTCTTCTTTTTTAAGTCTGTGCTGAATTTGTTACAGTATTTCACTGTCTTATGGTTTTGTTTTTTTGGCCACAAGGCATGCGGATCTTAGGTCCCCAACCAGGGATCGTACCTGCACCTCCTGCATTGGAAGGTGAAGTCTTAACCACTGGCTAGTTTAAGTTTTTACCTTTGTTTTTTCCCTTTCTTAGGTTGGCTACTGTTCTACCTTTTGGTCTCATTTTTGGGTTCTCAGAAAACCAGTTTAAGGATTCGTTTATTAATTCTCTGATTTCTCTGTGTTCCAACTCAGTACTTCCTGTTCTCATCATCACTGTTTTCTACAATTTTCTACAATTTCTACTACATACAAATAGTCTACAAGTTTTCCTGTGAATTTTTTTAACCAAAGATGTTTTCTAAAGCAAGTCCTAAATTCTAAAGGTAGGCTTTTTCTTTCTTTTCCATTTTTTAAATTAATGTTCTATGCCAAGCATGTGTTTTGGATTACTTTCTTTTCTGTTTTATTGGAGTTTCTTTCAGCTTCATATTTGGTCACTATTTCGTCTGTCACTCTGCTCGACCATGATGCCCAGCGGGGCTGTTCCTTACTGTGGTCTCCTATCTATTGGCTAGTGGCTAGTCTATCCATTGGGGTCCTCTCAGAAACCACTCTGGTTAAGGGCATTGAATGCCAGGAAAGGGGCACCTAGGACCACTGGGAAGTAGATGGGGAGAAATGAGGCATGAAGTCACTGGAGGAACACAAGAGAGGATCTGGAATCCGGGAGGGCCTTTGTAGGAGCTGCAGCAGGTGCCCCGGGGGCAGAGAGGGAGACAGGCAATACCCCTCTACTCAGTCCCTCCCACCCTCTAGGCTCTGCTCAGGCCTCCTGCTGTCCATCCTAGCTGGAAGCCCACTGAGCCCACAGCATGGAAGAGGGAGGCAGCGAGGCCTGCCCCAGAAGGGCAAGGGAGAGATGAGGCATGATGCATGGCCAAACAGGCCTGGAGCAGTCCCATAGCTGTTTAACATGCTGTCTAGGTTGGTCATAACTTTTCTTCCAAGAAGCAAGTGCCTTTTAATTTCATGGCTGCAGTCATCATCTGCAGTGATTTTGGAGCACAAGACAACAAACTCTGTCACTGTTTCCATTGTTTCCCCATCTATTTGCCATGAAGTGATGGGACTGGATGCCATGATCATCGTTTTTTGAATGCTGAGTTTTAAGCAAGCTTTTTCACTCTCCTCTTTCACTTTCATTAAGAGGCTTTTTTGTTCCTCTTCACTTTCTTCCATAAAGGTGGTGTCATCTGCATATCTGAGGTTATTGATATTTCTCCTGGCAATCTTGATTCCAGCTTGTGCTTCTTCCAGCCTGGCATTTCTCATGATGTACTCTGCATATAAGTTAAATAAGCAGGGTGACAATATATAGCCTTGACGTACTCCTTTCCCAATTTAGAACCAGTCCATTGTTTCATGTCCAGTTCTAACTGTTGCTTCTTGACCTACATACAGATTTCTCAGGAGGCAGGTCAGGCGGTCTGGTATTCCCATCTCTTTAAGAATTTTCCACAGTTAGATGTGATCCACAAAGTCAAAGAAGTCAATGAAGAAGTAGATGTTTTTCTGGAATTCTCTTGCTTTTTCTATGATCCAACAGATGTTGGCAGTTCTATCTCTGGTTCCTCTGCCTTTTCTAAATCCAGCTTGAACATCTGGAATTTCACAGTTCACATACTGTTGAAGCCTAGCTTGCAGAATTTAGAATGTTACTTTGCTAATGTGTGAGATGTGTGCAATTGTACAGTAGTTTGAACATTCTTTGACATCACGTTTCTTTGGGATTGGAGTGAAAACTGACCTTTCTCAGCCCCGAATCCACTGCTGAGTGTTCCAAATTTGCTAGCATATTGAGTGCAACACTTTCACAGCATCATCTTTTAGGATTTGAAATAGCTCAGCTAGAATTCCATCACCTCCACTAACTTTGTTCGTAATGATGCCTCCCAAGACCCACTTGACTCCAGGATGTCTGGCTCTAGATTAGTGGTCACACCATCATGGTTATCTGGGTCATTAAGATCTTTTTGTATAGTTCTTCTGTGTATTCTTGCCAACTCTTCTTAATCTCTTCTGCTTCTGTTAGGTCCATACTATCTGTCCTTTGTTGCACCCATATTTGCATGAAATGTTCCCTTGATACCTCTAATTTTCTTGAAGAGATCTCTAGTCTTTCCCATTCTATTGTTTTCCTCTATTCCTTTGCATTGATCACTTAGGAAGCCTGTCTTATCTCTCCATGCTGTTCTTTGGAACTCTGTATTCAGATGGATGTATCTTTCATCTTCTCCTTTGCCTTTCACTTCTCTTCTTTTCTTAGCTTTTTGTAAGGCCTCCTCAGACAACCATTGTGCCTTTTTGCATTTCTTTTTTCTTGGGGATGATTTTGATGACTGCCTCCTGTACAATGTCATGAACCTCCACCCATAGTTCTTCAGGCACTCTGTCTATCAGATCTAATGCATTGAATCTGTTTGTCACTTACACTGTATAATCATAAGGGATTTGATTTAGGTCATACCTCAATGGTCTAGTGGTTTTCCCTACTTTCTTCAATTTAAGTCTGAATTTTGCAATAAGGAGTTCATGATCTGAGGCATAGTTAGCTCCAGTCTTTTTTTTGCTGACTGTATAGAGCTTCTCCATCTTCAGCTGCAAAGAGTATAATCAACCTGACTTTGGTATTGACCATCTGGTGATGTCCATGTGTAGAGTCATCTCTTGTGTTGTTGGAAGAGGGTGTTTGCTATGACCAGTGTGTTCTCTTCGAAAAACTCTGTTAGCCTTTGCCCCACTTCATTCTGTACTCCAAGGCCAAAGTTGCCTGTTACTCCAGGTATCTCTTGACTTCTTACTTTTGCATTCCAGTCCCCCATGATGAAAAGGACATCTTTTGGGGGTGTTAGTTCTTGAAAGTCTTGTAGGTCTTCACAGAACCATTGAACTTGAGCTTTTTTTGGCATTAGTTGTTGGGGCATTGACTTGGATTACTGTGATACTGAGAAGTTTGGCTTGGAAACGAACAGAGATCATTCTGTCACTTTTGAGAATGCACCTAAGTACTGCATTTCAGATTCTTGTTGACTATGAGGGGTAGTCCATTTCTTCTAAGGATTCTTGCCCTTAGATTCGCCCATCCTGGTCCATTTTAGTTCACTAATTCCTAAAATGTCAGTGTTTTTTTCACTTTGGCTCTGTCTCTTCATTCTTTCTGGAGTTATTTCTTCACTGATCTCCAGTAATATATTGGGCACCTACCAACCTGGGAAGTTCATCTTTCAGTGTCTTATCTTTTTGCCTTTTCATACTGTTCATGCTCAAGGCAAGAATACTGGAGTGGTTTGCCATTCCCTTCTCCAGTGGACCACGTTTTGTCAGAACTATCCACCATGACCCGTCTTGAATGGCCCTACATGGCATGGCTCATAGTTTCATTGAGTTAGACAAGGCTGTGATCCATGTGATCAGCTTGGTTAGTTTTCTGTGATTGTGATTTTCATTCTGTCTGCCATCTGATGGAGAAGGATAAGAGGCTTGTGGAAGCTTCCTGATCGGAGGGACTGACTGTGGGGGAATCTGGGTCTTCAATAATAATAATTACATAATTATCATTAAACAATATAGTCAAATAAACGTCTTGAATGGCCCTACATGGCATGGCTCATAGTTTCATTGAGTTAGACAAGGCTGTGATCCATGTGATCAGCTTGGTTAGTTTTCTGTGATTGTGATTTTCATTCTGTCTGCCATCTGATGGAGAAGGATAAGAGGCTTGTGGAAGCTTCCTGATCGGAGGGACTGACTGTGGGGGAATCTGGGTCTTCAATAATAATAATTACATAATTATCATTAAACAATATAGTCAAATAATAATTAAACAATATAGTCAACCTTTACTACTTGATTGAACAACATTGGGCTATAGCTTTTCTTGAAAGATAAGGAAGTCAACCCACTGGAAATTTCTCCCTCGTCTCCTCCTTCTAACCCAGATTTCTTTTCTGAATTAGTATTTCTGTAAAGCCACCCTTCCAGACACTGATGTTGCATTTGGTGCAACAGCTCCTGATCTTCATGGAGTTCATACTCACTGTCCTTCTACAGAGTGTTTCCTTTCAGATAATCGCTCATTTCCAGAATGGGCTGATTAAACCTGAAGCAGTTACAAAGATGCCCCCAGTCCCCCTCCACCCTGTGGGCTCACCACTCCCAGCCAGTTTGCCCCTTAGATGTACCAGTTCATTTAAACAGCATGTGCCTTGGCTGTACTCTTCAGAGAAGTGTGCACTCTCAGCTTCCCCCTTTAATAAATTAATACAAAAAGCAACATTAGTGTCTGACAAAGGAGAATTCAGAGAATATGAAGTGGGACCCCAAAAGTATCATTTTATGTCAATGAGAAGAGTACTTTGCTATCAAGAAGTCACTGTGAAGAATCTTTATGAGCAGCCCTTCACTGAAGCAGTTTCCCTGGTGGCTGGTGACTCCCTGGGGTTCCCTGGTGGCTCAGTTGGTAAAGCATCTGACCACAATGTGGGAGACCTGGGTTCGATCGCTGGGTCAGGAAAATCCCCTGGAAAGGGAAATAGCAACCCTCTCTG
>SJYC01131541.1:0-16390 GCA_006408675.1 Madoqua kirkii
ATTCTTTGCAGCCAAAGATGGAGAAGCTCTATCCAGTCAGCAAAAACAAGACCAGGAGCAGACTGTGGCTCAGATCTTGAACTCCTATTGCCCAATTCAGACTTAAATTGAAGAAAACAGGGAAAACCTCTAGACCATTCAGGTGTTACATATTACATGCTGTGATAAATTAAGAAATAACAAGTAACATAATATTCACACATAAAGTTCTAACTGCTCAGTGGAGCTCTGTTCTAATGTAATTGATTCAGAAAACAAGCTTTGGAAATTTTTATGCCTAAAATAGAATTATTTTAGTTTTCTAAATATAATAACTTAGTTAAATAAACATGGACAATAACGCCAGTTGTGGCTTTATAAGATGGAAACATTGCAAATATTAATTTGCTAAACAGCCATATCTGAATATAATTCATCTTTCCTAACAATTTTGCTTTTTTCTTAAATTATGTGTCTCCTTTTAATCTTGAACTCTTGCACTCTCCCTGGGGAACCTCTATGTAAGTTCAAGAATTATAGAGATATATAGTCATTTATGGACTTCCCTGGTGGCTCAGTCATTAAAGCGTCTGTCTACAATGTGGGAGACCTGGGTTCAATCCCTGGGTCGGGAAGACCCGCTGGAGAAGAAATCGGCAGTCCACTCCAGTACCATTGCCTGGAAATCCCATGGAGAGATAATCGTGATAAGTTACAGTCCATGGGCTTGCAAAGAGTCGGACATGACTGAGGGACTTCACTTTCACATAGTCATTTATGAAATGAAAACTAAAATCATAATACTCATAATATATCCATTTGTTTCTATAAATTTGCAAGGATTAAAAATAATGAGATACATGAAGACAAATTATTTACAGTCATAAAACTCTATATCCTATGATTCTGCTGATGAGCTTCTGCCTATGATGAAACTCATATGTAGTCTGGTTTCTCTGGGGTTTCCATCCCAGCTGCTCAGTTCCCCTTTGAAAGATGAGGTGCACTGAGGTGTGAGGCGTCCATATCCGCAACCCCTTGCCTTCCTTGGTGGCTAACTTCATCCCCATGGCTCTCTGGGTAACAAAAATTAACTGTCTTTTCTCAGGTGCTACAAACAGGTTATTCCTGGGATAGATTTACTAAAGGACATGATAAAGTTCACTAATGTACACTTGAGGCCAAACAAAGTGAAAAACAACACATGGGCATTATTATGGTCAAGATACATAAGGTAGGTTTACAGCCAAACTCAATGGATTTAATACTTCTGACTTCAAACACTCAGTCTTTGTGAGTCTGTAGTTTTCATCTTTTCTCTTGGGAGTAAAGAAATGCCCCGTTTGGAGACTATCCCTAAGACCTGGCCTCAGCTTCCCAGTACTTTTGAGTGAATTTGAAATAAGCAGTCAACTTCTCCTATAACTGACTGTTATATATGTGAAAGATTCTGGCAAAATCAGGACTAAGAGCAGAGCTGGTATCTTTGATACATTGTCATTTTCTTTACTCAAGAGGCTTCTTCCTATAAATATTAGAAAATGAGAACAGTATTAGGAAAACTTGTTGAAGTTTTTATCTAGAAATAGTTGAATTCTTTATTAAACACAGCTTCATTAATTTTCATAATCTCATTAGCATTTAAAAAAAGAATCAGTCAGTTCAGTAGCTCGGTTGTTTCTGACTCTGTGACCTCATGGACTGTAACATGCCAGGCCTCCCTGTCCATCACCACCTCCCAGAGTTCACTCAAACTCACATCCATCAAGTCAGCGGTGCCATCCAGCCGTCTCATCTTCTGTTGTCCCCTTCTCCTCCTGCCTTCAGTCTTCCCCAGCATTATGGTCTTTTCCAATGAATCAGTTCTTCACATCAGGTAGCTGAAGTATTGGAGTTTCGGCTTTAGCATCAGTCCTTCCAATGAATATCCAGGACTGATTTCCTTCAGAATGGACTTGTTAGATCTCCTTGCAGTCTAAGGGACTCTCAAGAGTCTTCTCCAACACCATACTTCAAAAGCATCAATTCTTCGGTGCTCAGCTTTCTTTATAGTCCAACTCTCACATCCATACATGACTACTGGAAAAATAGCTTTGACTAGATGGACCTTTCTTGGCAAAGTAATGTCCCTGCTTTTTTTTTTTTTAAAGAATAGATAAACATTAAATAAGGTAGAATTTCTTTTCAGACAGTTTTCCCTGGACTTACCATTTGGTTTTGTTGCTGCTTAAGTCACTAAGTCATGTCTGACTCTTTGAGACCCCATGGACTGTAGCCCTCCAGGCTCCTCTGACCATGGAATCTCCCAGGCGAAAATACTGGAGTGGGTTGCCATTTCCTTCACTGGTGCGATTTGGTTCTTGGATTAAATTAAAAGTGATAAAAGATGAAGAAAATATACTGGTTAATTCAATATCTTGACAAAGCGAAAGGTACGGCTTGTATACTGGAGGACTGGTTGGTTCATTCCATTGCCAACATCTGCGGGGTAGTGCCTGGCAGGCCTGTCAGGAGGCTAGTGAGCCATTATCGTGTGACTGGACTCTTGTCCCAGCTTCCTAGACAGCCACAGCGATCCTCCAGCCTCTGGCAGACCTGGGGCTCTCTTTCAAATGCACTTATTCAGTGCACTGGATTTGGATACAGACAACCCGATTACCTCTCTCACTGACTGACCCTTAGCTAAGTTACTTAGCCATCTGGTTTGAAGTTAATTCAGGTACAGAATGATTGTAAGGATAACTTCTACACCTTAAGCAAAGTTAGCCCTTAAAGCTACTCAGAGCATTTACTATGCAGAAGCTGTTATGCTACATTTTGATTAAAAAGGGGGAGCCTGGTGGGCTACAGTCCATGGAGTCGCAAAGAGTTGGACATGACTGAGCACACATCCTAGGGATAACTAAGCTGACTCTGCCATGTTAGATCCAGAATTCTGCTTGTAAGGAACAATCCAGGAGGCTGATAAAAACATACCAGAACTGAAGGTAGAAATATAAAACTGTTGAAATAAAAGATAAAACTTTATTATCTGAATTACTATATTACTAAGCTCAGTGTCTTGGTTCCAGATATTTCTTAGCTTGCTAGCTAGGTGAGTTGCTTCAGTCATGTCTGACTCTTTGCGACCCTGTGAACTATAGCCTGCTAGACTCCTCTATCCATGGGATTCTCCAGGCAAGAATACTGGAGTGGGCTGCCATGCCCTCCTCCAGGGGATCTTGCTCACCCAGGGATGGAACCCACATCTCTTACACTTTGAACTTCCTTATACATCATTTTCTGTAATCACTAGATCTTTAGGACTTACTTTTCTATCATGTCTCTTCTTTAAATGAGGTGAAATTTTCTGGATTTACATTTTGTTTTGTATATTTATATTTTTCATTGTGCCTGAAAGTAAAGTTGCTCAGTCGTGTCCGACTCTTAGCAACTCCATGGACCATGGACCGCAGCCTACCAGGCTCCTCTCTCCATGGGATTTTCCAGGCAAGAGTACTGGAGTGGGTTGCCATTGCCTTCTCTGTAGCTTTTAGTAAGAAAAATCAAAATTGTATGCACAGATTTCTAATCATTCAATTACTATTACTGCTTTAAATGATGTTTCTATAGATACTTTTGTTGTTGTCTATTTATGTTGCCATTATAACGTCCTGCTCCTATTTTGTCTGGAAGAACTTAACTGATAATAAACTGATAATGAACTCAGACATATTTGTGTATGTCATAGTTACTTAAATTTAAAAAAATTTTTAAACTGTAGAGATTTATATCATTTCATGTATTTTATGCTTCTAAAGACTTTTAAATAAAACATATTCACCTAACTGCTAGTTAATAAAGCTCAATTTCAGAACAGATACTTTATTTTTTGTTGATAGTTGAAACATTATTAAATATTAGGGGAAACAAGTTATCTTTGTTAAAATACTATATCATTCACTTTTCCAGTGCTTAAATATTTGGTTTATTTCTGTTTTCCACTTCTATCCTTTCTATGTTATCAACCCTAGCATTCTCTCTCATTTTTTTTACCGTATTCAAGCAGCAAGTTGAAAGCTTATGGAAAGTATTTCTTTGAGTGGTACAAACTTCCAAAATACACAAAAATTGTGAAATAAAGATGTGTTCTTCAGTGAATTTGTAAGCAGTAAATCTACATCATTTAAGACAGGTTCTTCATGTATCTTACATAATTCCCTCTGCTTTTCACCATACTAGACAAAATTGGTACCCATTTCGGGCACTCATGGTGGAGTCTTGATGCAGTCCCCAATCTTCTCATCCTGGGTCTCTGGGCAACCACTACCTATGAGGTAGAGCAGGCAAGTGACTGGAAGTCCATATGCCATCCTAGATATCAGATGTGAATATCTTGGAGTTAACATTTTTTTCTTTCCGAAATGAGTTAAAAGAATGAGTTACTGCGTGGCCAACAGGAACTAGGTAACTACTACTTTATCACTAATAGAATAAAAGAATCCACCAACATTGAAGTGACTTCTGTGAATTTATGAATAGGGCATTACTGCCCTCATCAAGGGGGAAATAATCTTCAAATATATACAGTTGAACTCCAAGTTTCAGATGAAGAGGATGAAGTCATGCTTCCCTGGAACTTAGAGCTCCTCTGTATATGCATATACTTGCTCAGTCACTCAGTTGATTCTGCCTCTTTGCGATCCCATGGACTGTAGCCCTCCAGGCTCATCTGTCCAAAGGATGGCAAGAATACTGGAGTGGTTTGCCATTTCCTTCTCCAGGGGATCTTCTGACCCAGGGATCAAACCTATGTCTCCTGCATTGGCAGGCAGATTCTTTACCACTGCGCCACCTGGGAAGTCTAGAGCTCTTCTGCAAGTACCTAAATATCAGGACATTTACTATAAATAGAATGTAATTGATAAAGTCTCTGTTCTTGGGAGCCAAATAGCCAGTCATACATGGATAGGCATTCTCTTTGAAAATTCCTAATGACAAGGATATTGCTTCACTAATGACAAGGATATTGCTTCACTTTCCTGGGTGGCTAAATACTTCTTGTACATAAACAAATGTATAGTAATGGATCCCCCTTCCCAATCTGAATGCCACATATTAAAAAGTTTTGGAAGCTGTGTTTTTCAAACTTGTGTCTTTTCAAAACACAAGTTGGCTTCTGATCCTCTTCCTGGCTATGATCTTTTGTTTCCATCCCAGTATATTCTTTTTTAATTTCTTTATTGGCTGCATGACTTTATTATAATTTCCAGGGACTTTAAATCATGTTTTTCTAAATAATTTTAAGCTACTGTGGTTGTTTCACTGAGGAAGTGGCCCTTGAAACTCCTCAAGCACTATTGTTGACGTCGTATTTTTGACTGAGTGTGTGTGTGTGTGTGTATTGCAAGTGTATTGTTGGGACTCCTTTTTATTTTTAGAACTTTATTTTACATATGGTAAATGAAGCTGGTAGTGATTTAGGTACCGATAGTTTCCTTTTAAAAATATGTTTAATGAAATAAATCAGATGAAGACAAATTTTGTATGTTATTGCTCTATGAATAATCTAAAAAATAAACTGAATAAATAAATATAACAAAACAGAAGCAGACTTACAGAGAACAAACTAATGGTTACTACTGGGGGAGGGGTTGGGAAGGATTGAGCACCCCAGTATATTCTTATATTTCTTGCAATATGGAAGAGAATTCTGTGCTATCTGTGAATGGAGATGGGCGTTTCCCTTGTTTTAATAAATGGTAATTGGCAGCGAGATACAATTTACTTAATGAACATTACAGAAGAAATAGTTAATTTACTTTGAGACTTACTCTTAAAACTAAATGTACCCACTGGGAATCTTTTGATCATGATTAAATTAGGAAACCCAGCAGATTTCTTAAGAAACAGGCTGTAATTTGTCAAAGGCTTGAACTTTACATGGTTATTAAAATGGCTTTTTAGCAGACTATAGTTCCATTTAGAACTTGTGAAGGAAATTATAAGGATTTCTAAATGAAATTGTTTACAAGAGTGAGATGTCATACAGGGTCATTTCCTAGTGCATTAAATTGAACCAAAGGATGATTTCAATTTTCCGAATTATGCTCTTTTAGTGATTTACTAACCTTAGTCTTTGAACTGAATGCGAATGTCCTGTGACAAATTACCGGCTGCTAATCTTGTTGATAGGGTACTTAATTACATGATTCACATCTTTTAAGGTTCAGTTTCCATAATCATCTCAATGAACACTTTCCTCAGTGTATTTTGCATGTAAAAAGTGTGAATGAATTCTGTTCTCTTTTTCATCATGTTTAGATGCTTTTGACAACAAATCGTTATGTGCAAATGGAATTAGAAATATTGCTACTTTATTAAAATAATTGACTTGAGAACAAGTTTGGTGGAGTTATTTTGGTCCTTCAAATGTACAGCTATCAATACTTCACTTCTGGGGACTTCCCTCATGGTCCACTGGTTAAGACTCCGAGCTTCCTTTACCAGGGGTACAGGTTTGACCCTGGTCAGGAAATTAAGATCCCACAAGCCACCTGGTGTGACCAAAAAAATGTAAACAACAAACAGAGCTCAATACTTCACTTCTGTAGGGTGAGGGGCATTGTTGAGAAGAAAAACAGTGAACTGGAAGTTACTGGAAGTTTACTTAAGTGGAAGTTAAAGATGGCTTATCTCTTTGATTCATTCTTACAACAGGTCTAATCCAATGTTATAACTATAGTAAGTTGTTAACACATTTTTAAAATGATGAAGTCATAGTAATCTGTAACTTGCTTCTAACAAACTGGTACTTGTTTCTCTTTACTTGCTACACATCTCTGTAGGCATCATAATATACTGTTCTGGCTCACTAAGTTTTTTGAACCCGGGCTGAAATAGTATTTAAAAACTCTTAGGAATATAAGCTAGTTGTACTGGAAAAATGAAATTCAGGTGTTATTTTCATCACATGTGTTTTAAATGATAGATAGGATTGAAAGAGCTGAAGCTTTAATTCATATTATCCCATTTTCTCTTTCAAGAGATTGACATTTGAGTAGCCATTTCTCATTTTCTAGTTTGAAACACTCAAAGTGTCAACTTGTAACAATACAGTGACTCATTAAACGCCTTTTTTTCTTTTAATTAAAAAAAAAAACTTAGTATTTGTAAATTAAATCACATGTTGGCCTAAGTTGTTATAGTCATGCAAGATAAAACAGAGTTCTAGAACTCCTCCTGATGCAATTCGGGTTGTATAGCTCTTTCTCTCCTTGAAACAGATGCAAACTGATATCTTTATTACCTAAAGCCACTCATTTTTGATTCCTGTACATGAGGAAGAGGGGAGAGAAGGCAAAGCAACAGAAGGAAAAAAAATTATGCTTGTTACCTCTCTACTCCATTATTTCATTTTTATTGTCCTCTCTCATCTACTATGGGACAATTCTGAATTAATTCCTTTACCTGCTATATTCTGAGGAGCAGGGTTGACCATGAGAGAGTCACCTGATAGTGAAGAGAGAATAGTATGCTTTCGTGTTGCTAATATTTAAGGTACTGGGCCTTGGGCAATTTCTCCCATTCAAACTCAGTGTAGTCTCATATTCTGAATCAAACCAAAAAAGTTTAAAATTCTTCCAATTTTAAAGAAGAGACTAAGTTTAGAGTAAGGGACCAGTGAAGAAGGGATGATACATAACTTTGATTTCCTCGATCCTGGGAAACACTTTTATTTATATCAGATAAAAATATCTGGTATTTTGTCTTATACTCATACTGAGCTGTAACACAGGAGACCTAGGTTTGATCCCTGGCTGGGGAAGATCCCCTGGAGAAGGAAATGGTAATCCACTCCAGTGTTCTTGCCTGGAGAATTCCACAGACAGAGGAGCCTGGCGGGCTATAGTCCATGGGGTCACAAAGAGTCAGACACCTTTGAACAACTAACACTTTCATTGCTTTCAACTTTCATAAGCCTGCAATGTTTCCAGTATTTTTTTTTAACTAGCTAGATTTTTGAGGGTTTTTTTTTTCAACTTGATAAATGTAAAATTTAAGTTTCTAAAACACCAGTGTAAATAACGACCTAGGTCATTTTGCCTTACAAATGATTGCAGCAGTTTGGTGTAGACTCTGAACATACTTTGGTGGTATGGAAAGATACTTGGAGCACTCTGAGAAAGATTAACTACAGAAGTTATTACTACCAACTTCTTGTTTCATCATTAAGAACCATTTTTCAGTGTGTCTACAATGTAATATTTTGAAGCTGAGTGCATAAAAAAGATAGAGCATTAGTGAAAATTCACATTTAGAAGCAAAGTTTTAAGAAAAACTTAGAATCATGATTGATACACATGGTTTCTAGTGAAATCTAATATAAGTAAAATTGGTTTCCTCAGGCCTTACATGAGGAAATAAATCCCCATGATCATGCATGTCTTGCCCTAGTCTCTTCTCAGAGCCATGTCTTGATAATTGGTGTATCTGGACTCCCTCATAGAAAAGGAGCTCTTCTTCAGGTATACTGTATGGGAAGCCAAATGCTGTTTATCATTTATCAGTTGTTGAAACTCGGATTTGACCCAACAAATACCTTGTTAAATCCTTAACATGTGTTGGGCTCAATATTAGTCGCTGTGGATAGAGTAGTGAACAGACAGATATGATGACTGCCTTCGTGGTACTTACTGGGGTCCCAGTCGCAGCTAAACTCATCCATGAGATAACTGGGATTTTCTGCAGGGGTAGGAACTCTCATCCTCCTTTCCTGGAGGCCATCATGCCTGGTCATAACCACCCATGTTTGCAGTGGGTACATAGCCTTGGTTCTCACTGTGGCCTTTTATTCCAAAATTTGTTGAGCTTATAAATTACACAGCTTGTTGAACTAATAAATTATATATTTTCAATGAATAATATTTGAAAACTGGCTTCTGATCTAGCAGAGTAATGGTAAACTCAGGTTTTCACTAATGAGAAATCAAACCTAAAATCTTTCTATGGTAGAGCAGACAGTAACTTAATTATGTGTGAATTTGTATATATAATTGAGTTGTTGAAGTGTACTCTACATTTCTCATAGTTTCTAATGGGGCATTATTCTAAATACTGGCTTGCGTTGCCGGATAGATACCCATTCACCTAAATGAAACAAATCTCTAAGGGGCTAGAGATCATGACTCACTAAGAAGCACTTTGATGAAAAGAAAATAGATTCCCCCTACTAATTACCTAAAAATCTTATAGGACAGTGATGAAGACAAATGCCTCTTTTGACAGACAATTATAATACTGAAGAAGCAAAGCATTTGTGTATAAAGTGATCATTATATGAAGCTAAAAGATAAGCAGATAACAGATTAGTTTATCTATTTATCTGTAAATTCTAAATGTTAATAGGTATTCAAGCCTTGGTGGCTCAGATGGTAAAGAATCCACCTGCAATGCAGGAGACCTGGGTTTGATCCCTGGGTTGGGAAGATCCCCTGGAAGAGTGCATGGCAACCCACTCCAGTATTCTTGCCTGGAGAATCCCCATGGACAGAGGAGCCTGGTGGGCTACAGTCCACAGGGTCGCAAAGAGACATGACTGAGCAGTTAAGCACATTCAAGGCCTAAAAGAGAGCCGGCCTGCTATAAATCAGACTAGGTGTGTAACCAGTTGATAAAACACTGATGCTGTAAAATGCTTATAAGGAAGCTTTGGAGCTGTGTTTCACAGTGTCTTCAGATGGTCAGTCACCTCCTTCAGAGGATTACTTGCATCAGAATCACTAACATGTAACTTTTTATTAGAAGTGCAGAGTCTTTGGCCTTACCCGATACTATTGAATCAGGAACCCTAGGAGTGAGTAATCAGCCACCTCCACCTTTAAACACATCTTTGGACAATTCTTGGATACACCGAAACTTAAGAATTATTATTCTAAACCTAGTTGATGCATGTTTGTCACTCCAACTTACATTAAGATAAAAATCTCCAAAGCCCTTGATCTTGTTTCTTATAGATAGTAATGAAGTGGAAATCTGTTTTCCATTAGTGTTGGGAATTGTCCCTTTCTGTAGATCCCCTCAAACAATCCATCAATCCGTGGGAGCTCCAAGTCTCTTCACTTTGAAGCTGTAGGATGGTATTCTTCACAGCATGTCCTGCATTATTTGTTGTTATTTAGTTGCTAAGTCATGTCTGACTCTTGTGACCTCCATGGACTATAGCCCACCAGGCACCTCTGTCCACGTGATTTCCCAGGCAAGAATACTAGAGTGGGTTGCCATTCCTTTCTCCAGGCGATCTTCCTGACCCAGGGATTGAACCAGCATCTCCTGCATTGGCAGGCGTATTCTTTACTGTTGAACCATCAGGGAAGTCTGTGTCCTGCATTTGCCCAGCATCAAATTCACCCTGTGGACTGACTGAGAGTAGGTTCATGACCTTTGGGTCAGGGTGTCAGATGATAAGGTGAGAATCTGTTTTTGCGTATCTCCAGGGCTGCCCAGACCTGTTGACCATTCCTGGGATCTGGATAATGACTTCAGGGGGGTGAAATGTTTCACCTTTTCCTCACCATCTCCCAGTTCCCTCCTCCTTGCTCATTTCAGCAGTCATTGCCTGATGACATCCTGGTCCTTCAATTTGATACCTTTCCATTTTGCTGTTTCATTTCCTCATTTGTCTCTTTTTGGTGTGACTCCATTGCACTCTGTGTAACACGTTTCGGTTGTGGAGCTTTTCCCCATATCTACAGGCATATTTTCATTTTACTATTGTACTCTCCCCAATGCTTTTAACAGCTCACAATGACACTTAGCAATTTGTATAATTATGATAATAGTTCAAGTTTCTTCTTTTTTTCCATAAAGAATTTCCCCTGGACATGAGCTGGATCTTATTTCTCTTTTATATGCCCTGTGTCCAGCATGTTGGATGCCATGAATGACTTCCATTCCACATGTATATAGTCAGTTCCCCTTGATTTTTGTTTTGTCAGAAGAATATATCCCAGACATGTGACTTGAAATTTTGAAACAGTTTCTTCATTCTGTTACTAATGGCTTGCTTATTTTCATGGACTAATGGAGAATTCTTTGCCACGTGAATGAATCTTAGGAGTCCTTGTAGAGCATATAACGTGGAAGCCACTTCTTACATATTTTCTTCTACTCTGGTTTCTATTTCGAGTCTCTGCTTGTACACGATGGAGGCTTTGTGCTAAGAACATGTCCTTAGTTTAGGAGAAGCTAGGCAAATCACATTGGCCATCTTTCAAAACACGGAAGAGAACAAGAAACCCCCAAACTGCCAATGAATGACACTCTATTACTGTTTATAGGTACTAAACTTCAAGTAACAGGTTTATGTTGCTTATGTATACTTGTGATCAACCAGTTTAATAAGAATGTGAGGAAAACTAAGAAGAAAAAATTGCAGATGAAACACTGCAGTCCACACACTTGAAGCATGTCTGGCCCTGTGACATAAAATGACTCAACATGTAACTTTTCCTATTATTTACCTGTATGTGATGAATTGTTTCAGATTCTTCCTAATGAGTAATCTTATAGACATCTCCAAGTTCTGCAAGTTTAGATTAGGGATGTAGGGCACTGAGAGAAATTCTAGATAGCCTGTTGGAACGTACACAGGATTTTCAGTTTGTGACTTGTTTGTTTGTTTAGTTTTCATTCTGAGTGAATTAAACTTAACCAAGGCTCAGTTTTCTGAGCTATAAATGTGGGACAAATTGTAAAGCTCTCCTTGGAGAGGTGTTATGTATGTTATATAATGGGACACACGGGAAGCCTTCAGAATCCTTCACCTGCCTGGATTTTATGAGGCAGACTTCAGACTGGCTGATCTTCAGCTTACTGTAGGAAGAAGTCATCCTTTTGGATCCATGTCTGGGGAAGGGCTGGAATCTGATGGTCTTGAGTATTTTACCTGAGGAGTTTCGTGACTCTGCTGAATTTTCTTACAATGTGATTATTATCTGGTATGCTTTTACTTCTCAAGGAGAAAATTGTTCAAAAATCTGAAATCCTTCCAGTTAATCATTAGGCTTCCCAATTGACGCAGTGGTGAAGAATTTGCCTGCCAGTGCAGGAGATGAAAAAGACACAGGTTGGGTCTCGGGGTCAGGAAGATCCCCTGGAGGAGGAATTGGCAGCCCACACCAGTATTCTTGCCTGGAAAATTTCATGGACAGAAGAGCCTGGCCGGCTACAGTTCAAGAGGCTGCAGAGTCAGACATGACTGAGCATAGCACAGCAAGCATTCTCTGGGAATCATGTGCAAGAAAGACTTCATGTTGAACCAGTGTTTTGTGGATACTGAAGTTGACAATCGGAAGAAATCATGCATTTTACTGTAAGAGTTTGTTTCATAACTGACTATCACACTCAAGGAGACTCAAATGTGTCCCTTAAAATAATTTTAAAAATTAAAAAGCTAGATTCATATGCCAGCTAAATTCAAATACCAGCTGTGTCCTTTTAATACTTTATAAATGGTTGCACTTTGCAATCATTTACCATTTTTCTGTGGCTTAATTTAACTTATGCCTTAGGTTATATATGTTCAGTTTAATGTAATCTGTAATAACCTTCTTGAAAGAATACTGAATTAGAGTAAATGCTAGTACATGTTTCACTTGTCTATTTCTTAATCCTTTGATGAATTTAATCCTTGTGAATCTCCTGTGTTTTAGCACAGTTTCACAGAGACCCTTGTGTTTTTATATTTCCTGACCATTTTCTAAGTACTGACGTATTTTTGTACCATAGTAACAATTTCTAACTGCCTGATCTTCAGTCTCTTTCCCACTGAAAGGCTCACTTCTTGATGCATTTTAAATGGTTTTCTTACATTTATCAAAAATCCCCTCTAATAGTGGTAATCGCATTATTTTCTTTATTTTCATTAGGATTAGCATTTCCTCCTTTGCCATATATGACATTTTCTCCATTTTTTTTTGTAATGGTACAGTTAATTACATTTTAAATGCTTAAGCAACGTCCCCATAGCTTAAAGAGGCAAGACGTCAGGGGAGCAGGGATAAGAAATTTTTAACTTTTTTTCTACCACTAATGCTCTTGTTGAAAATATTTTTTCTAGTTTAAATGATTTCTGTGTGTTTGATGAAACTTAACACAGACAGCATCAGAAAAATGTCATTCCTCCTTCGCTCTAAGAAAGCATTATATAACTCCTTCGACTTCTCTCAGAGGGAACTGAAGGACTATTTTGTGTATTTGGAAAACCATAATACTGTATTTTCAAGATATAAATGGTGTGTTCAGTAGTAGAAGAGCTGAAATGTTAGATCAATGGGAGCAATTTTCAATCTGTGAACAATTAATCAGATTACTGAGCAATTCAAATAGACTTTTTTTTCTATGACAAAAATAAATTGTCACTGGAGATGCATGAAATGTAGATCAAAATTTAATGCACAAGAGGCTCAGCTGGAAATAGAACTGGCTAACAAAAAAGGGAGAGGAGCTACTCAAGCTGGGGACTAGGCGTGACTTAGCCATGTCATTATCCTAGCACAGGAGGGACTGATAGTTGGACAAGGCTACATACACTGCATTGAATGTTTTAATTTTACATTGATGATAGTGCAGTTAAATTTGTATATGTGTGGCAATATACTTTTCGATATGTGTTGTTAAGTAGAATTGAGTCTTGGCTGAAGAACCTGGCCAGAGGAGCAAAAGGGTGTAGTTGGGGTGATAGGAAGGACTAGTGCTACTCAACACAAGGCCCAGGGCACAGAGCCTACTCTGATCTACTCTAGGGAGAAAGGTGAGCCAGAAAACCTTCAATGTCTAAAGAAAAGTGAGGTGCAAGGGTGCAGAAATGGATGTTCCTAATGCATGTAGGTGGAGCCCCAGATAGCAGCTCCCTGTTGATCCTGTGTGGGCAACTGGCCAGAAAGGAGAGAGAGAGAGTGTATGTGTGTATGTGTGTGTGTGTGTCTGAGTGACAGCAGGAGTGACTTCTCACATTGGGAGAAGGAGGCTGAAGAGCTTATTTAATCAGGAAACTTAATATTGGGTAAAAGAAAAAAAGCTTAAAAAAGTTAATGCTTTTTTTTTAAAATTCTCTCTTTCTCTCTCTCTCTCTCTCTTTTTTTTTTTTTGCTTCCTTTCTTTCAACCTTCCATGAAAAAGTGAAAAGTAAAAGTGCTAGTCCTCCATCATGTCCATCTCTTTAGCAGTCCCATGGACTGTAGCCTACCAGGCTTCTCTGTCTATGGGATTCTCCAGGCAAGGATATTGGAGTGGGTTGCCATTTCTTTCTCCAGGGGATCTTCGTGACCCAAGGATTGAACCCAGGTCTCCTGCATTGCAGGCAGATTCTTTACTGTCTGAGCCACCAGGGAAGCCCTCAATCTTCCATAGCTTCCTAAAACTTCTTTTTATTAACTTGTTTAGGAAAAACAAGAGCAAAGAGAAAATCAGGGGAAGCAGGGATTGGATCAGATTGGTAAAAGCACAGGTAGCTCAGTAATTAAATGGGTTAGCATGCTCTCAGGCACACCTAAATCTAAGACCTGGGCAACAGACTCATTTCTGGAAAGAAACAACTATCAGGAGATAGGGACTGATATGAGTTAAAACGTTTGAGAAGAACTGAACCATCTGTAGTGTGCCAGAAGTATCCTTTAGTTGATGATAAAACTGTAAATAGGATGAGTAAGACTCTTGACTTGTTCTTACTAAAACAAGGTTATATGAGGCTATTCAACTATATTCACTGCCTAAATCAGGTTAGATGTCCGCCTGTGCAGAAGATAGTCTACACAGTGTGACAAGGGAGGAGCCCCTCGCACTGACTGGTTATACAACATGACTTGTGATCTTCTGAGCTATACATATTAAAAGACAAGCACAGAGCAAACCTACTCATAAACTGCTATGCTGAATTCTCTCAACCAAAATTAAATAAATGGCATGAAATTTACTGAAATGTTTATGCTGAAAGAGTCTCTTCTAGCATTGACCTTGAGAATTTGGAATAATTAAGAATCACGTCTATAACAACTTTCAGTGGTTGGAATAAAATAACTTTGAGTGGCAATAGTAGCTTTCTTACAGAGAGGAGATGTGGTATGGAAGGTGCTCAGCCTTTCTTATGGTCCAACTCTCACATCTATACATGACTTCTAGAAAAACCATAGCTTCGCCTGTATGGACCTTTGTCAGTGAAGTGATGCTGTCTAGGTTTGCTATAGCTTTTCTTCCAAGGAGCATGCGTCTTTCATGTTATGGCAGCAGTCACCATCCACAGTAATTTTTGGAGCCCAAGAAATTAGGATCTTAAAAGAAAATTCTGTAGGAATTATCAGTGTAAGTTGATATAATTAATTTCATGTTTATACACTCACTATTTCCAAAATGGGCATGTGTTAATTTACAGGAAGTCACATTTATTTAAAAAGCAGTTCCCTGGTGGCTCAGAGGGTAAAGAATCTGCCTGCAAAGCAGGAGACTTGAGTTCAATCCCTGGGTTGGGAAGATCCCCTGAAGAAGGAAATACTCACTCCAGTATTCTTTCCTGAAGAATCCTTGGATAGAGGATACTGGCAGGCTACAGTCCATGGGATTGCAGAGTCTGACACGACTAAGTGACTAACACTTTCACTAAAATATATACAAAAAAGCTGCACCTGTCTTCTGAAGTGAAATTAGCACTTGTAATTATTAGAGGGAAAAAGTAGGTCTGAGCTGTACAACAACCACAAAAAATTAGATTTTGTAAAGTAGTGTTCGAATAAAAGAAATGCAATGCTTTGGAATTTTTTTTTCTCATTTCAAACCCTTAAAAATTTGTATGTAACAAGGGATCTTATACAAGACACACAGCATACTAACTAGGTCTCCAAAAAAAAATTCAATAGCAAATGGGCATTTTGTTGCTGTTGTTGCTATAATCAAACTCAGACTTTTCTGCATGAGGTTCAGCTAATGACTTTCTAGTGTGCCTAATTTCAAGGGCAGGGCTTAGGACACGTAGCTGTGTGCTTCTCTGGGGTTTCTAGTAGACAATTTTCTGTAAATGCAATTTCTTTCAGTTGGCTTATGAGAAGCAGCAAGGCAAGGCCATGCTCTGAGGTGAGACCTTGTGCTGTGTGTGGTGTGAAGAGCAGTCTTACCTGCCCACCTCCCCGCCCCAGCATCCCCCTGCCTCCTCAGGGATCACCATGAGGACCTTGACTGGCCTCCTGAGGTTCACTCATCTGCTCCAATCCATTTCCCACACTACTGCAAGCATCTCAGATTCAAATGGGACAATTTCAATGACCTGTTTAGCATCCTTTTCTGGTTTCCCTGGGGCCTCCTGTGAAAAGAAGCCCTTTATGGCTCTGCCCTCTTCTCCAGGAGTGCCTCTCCCCTCCCCTCTCCTCCCCTCCCCCCCCCC
>SJYC01131543.1:0-54714 GCA_006408675.1 Madoqua kirkii
AATGAAAAATCAAGCATTGAATAATGGAAGCAGTTTTTACTAAAATACTCTTCATTGTCTTTATAAAATTATTTCCATGATTTGCATGTTTTATTTTGATAGTTTGATTAAATGGGAGGAATTCAGGGCTAAATTATTTTTATATTTGAAATGATGTTAATAACTTTTCACATATTGATTATTACAGTGTCGAGATAGATTCTTGAAATAGCAACAACTCTGTATCAGACTTTTAAAATAATGTAAAGGACTTCATCTATTTTTCTCTGTGTCAAGCATGTCTATTTGCTTTCTCAGTGATAACATTCTCTTTGGATGAGACATGGATAGACTGTCTAGTGGCAGGAAGGGAACAGAAAGAGTGTTAGACAGAAAAGGAATATGGAGAGAGAGCTGACCAGAACAAGAGGTAGTGTAAAACTTTATTTGTAAAGATTTTCCTTGTTTCTGAATAATATTTCTTTGGTTGCCACATAGAATATTCACATTTAATGAAAATAGTTCACTAATCATTTATTTATACCCAAAGATTGAAGTGATTTACTCTTGGAGCCCAGACAAATTACATCTTTTCTATAGTTTCTACTATGATTCATAGGAAGATTCTGTGAAATTAACTTTTTTTTCCTTTTTATTGTCATGTATCAGATGGATATGAAGTTCTAATTGTGAGACACACTTATTTGAAAATATGCATAGATTAAAATGACGTCAGAGTGGTATAACTTTTAACTTGGCAAACTACGATCTCACGTAAGTCACACTCTTGGTGACGCAGTGTGGGGCAGGCGGCAGTTGAGGGTGCACTATGGAATGACACACCTTGGGTGGGTGCCCAGTGTGGCCTCTTACACCATGAACAATGCGCTTGGTCTTTCTGAGTCTCAAGTTTGTCTGTAACATGCAGATGGCATTAGTAGTTCTCAATTCATAGTCTTCTACGTGATTGCATATGGTAATATATGCACAACAGTCAGAATACTGTATTGCTCATAATAATGCTACATTGTTAACTATTTCTATGAATAGTCTTAGGACGGACCTCAGTTGTGCAAAAATCATCCTGATAACATTAGACAAGGTTGGATGGGAAAACACAACACAATAACTCATGTTAATACTGAAAGAGGATTCCACAGTTTCTAAAGAGTGTTATAAAGGAATATGTTATTAGTGTCAGTCAAATACTGGCACATAACAAGAGATCTCCTTCTTAAACAGGAAAAGATAGTGATGTGACAAGAGAAAGAAAAGTGAAATGAAGCAAGGAAAGTGTGGAGGAGAAAATTCATGTGACTCTTGGAAGGCAGTTAAAGACTTAATAGGTGAATTTAAAGGAATGATGGAAAGTGAAAGAACAGGACAAATCTTAATCAGAGATGAGTATAAAAATTTTTCCTATTTGATGAAAAGGACTTAGGCATGGGGAGGATCTATAAAGATGAGAGTATGTACCTTTTTTTCTGATTATAAGTCAGAGGCTCACTTCTGAAATGGCGAGAGTGCATAGTGAAGGACCTCATGGCTTTGGGAGGAAAAAAGGCTTTTTAAAAAAACTTTTATTTTAAATTAGGGTATAGCTGATGAACGATGTTGTAATAGTTTCAGATGAACAGTGAAGGGACCCAGCCATACATATACATATCCATTTTCCCCAAACCCAGCTTCCATCCAGGCTACTACATAGCATTGAGCAGAGTTCCATGTGCCACACAGTTGGTCCTTATTGGTCATCTGTTTTAAATATAGCAGTGTGCACATGTCCCTCCCAATCTATCCCTTCCCCCTGGCAACCATCATTTCATTCTATAAGTCTGTGAGTCTCTTTCTGTTTTCTAAGTAAATTTATTTCTATCATGTAAGGGATGTCATACAATAACGGATGTCACGTATAAGGGATGTCATACACTATTTCTCCTTCTCTGTAATTTGCTTCACTCAGTATGACAATCTCTAGGTCCATCCATGTTACTGCAAATGGCATCATTTCATTCTCTTTAATGGCTGAATAATATGGGAAGAATAAAGGCTTCTGATCTCTTCCAAATTGCAACAGGGAGGGGGAGGTGGAGTGTCAAAGGAGGGTTTCCTGGATTCTCACAAGTCTGCCCTAACTTGTCTTGAAAAGAGCCAAGCCCGATGCTATAACCCCTTCTGGGTAATTTCGGGTTGGCTGCATTTGAGAAGAAAAGTTTGACATTTTCAAAGCAGGAAATCAGATAGCTTGATCTAATTTTCAAGGCAAATGATTAATAAACTAGTCAGGCTGTTGTGCTGAAGTTCTGTTAAGATAGATCATCTTTATGTCTCTTGGCTATCAGGAAGCACGAACAGATTTATGACACTAACTTTCTGGTACCATGTGCATACAATTCTTCTCCAACACAGGCTGAGCTCTGACAGCCCTTAACTAAGGTGGAGAACAATATGTAATATTTCTCTAAGAATATATTAGGAAACTAGTTTTCTAAATAGAGAAACTCTTCTTGAAGTCAGATATTGGTTGTTAAAATTGGATTCAGAGATGGGAAAATAGCTTGATTAGTACATCCAAATAAAGTCACCATTTGTCTAAAAGGAAATTAATTTCTTTTTTTTATATCTATGGATTTATTTGAGAGAGTAGGATGGCTGACTTCATACAGATAATGCCCAGACAGGAGGTGAGAATAAGGCATCTTTCCTGGAGGTAATGAAAACACAAAAGTGTAGAACAGATTTGAGTAGGCAGTACTGTTACCACACTGCTTGAGAAAAAACACCAGGACCCTCCCCCAGAAGTATCACCAAAATATCAGAGGATACATTTGATCCCGGAAATTAAGATTCGGTGGATTATTTGGCTTCCACTTTGACTTTGTTTATCAAAATATATTATAGGAAAGGAATAAAAACTGACATTTTGAATGAACCGCTTAGTCAATTACTTCTCCCAATCAAAAGCACTTAATAGTTTCTTTAATAATAGTCCAATAAACAACCTGATACTGAATTTATTATATGATTCCTTCTTTTATCATGTTTTATATTATTTTATACTATAGAAGTATACATTATTATTCCTTTTATTGCATTAATTTCACATGAGTTTGCATGAAGTGGACTACATTGACATACATTAGTATATTCTATCTGATTCACCATCCAAATTAGTATCCTTTCTGAATAATCATCAGGTAACAATGTTTGTACAGTAAATTCTGCATATCACTGAATTCTGTCCTAGTAATTTTGGGCCTGAACATATTAGACTCTCAAGTAAGATGTGTTGTATTTTATAAACCTCAGATCAGTTATCTTGCCATATGAGCAGAACAAGAAGAAGAAGGGGTCCTTGATTATGGGGAGCAACATACTCAATAGGGCACAGGACTAGGGTTTGGTTGCTGATACAGGCAGTCAGTTTTGAAAATAGTGCCCCCAAAGCCAATACATTGAGGTGTAGTTGAGATAATTCTCAGTATCAGAGATGCTGATATGAAACTCCAAAGGGATGTAGGTTTATTTTTTTTTTTTGACAAAAAAAAGTTTTTTATTGAAGTATAGTTGATTTACAATGTTGTGTGAGTTTCAGGTGTACAATAAATTGAGTCTGTTACACATGTATCCACTCTTTTTTACATTTTCTTCCCCATATAGGCCATTAAAGAGCATTGAGTCGAGTTCACTCTGATGTACAGTAGGTCCTTATTAGTTGTCTATTTTATATATGGTAGTGACCAGCACAGACTTTTCAAGTGGGAGCATAGGTTTCCAATCAGACCCTGTCTTTTAACTACTGCAGTGCATGCTGCTGCTGCTAAGTTGCTTCAGTCTCTCTCCGACTCTATGCGACCCCGTAGACGGCAGCCCCGCAGGCTCCCCCGTCCCTGGGATTCTCCAGGCAAGAACACTGGAGTGGGTTGCCATTTCTTTCTCCGGGATATAGGTTTAAATGTTCAAATAGCTAGATTAAGTTTAGAAATATAGCTGTAACCACTGATTGGTTCCAGTATTGTGCTCTATTAAAACCATTCTGGCTTTGGAGCAAGAGTTGGCTTGATAAATTTATAAAATAAAACACTTTTGTCATTGTTAATTTACATGTAGAATTTGAAGATAATAGTTTTTTAAGAGCACTTTTAAAGCATACACAAAATACTGACTGTTAAAACAGAACTTTGGTAAACCTTAAATACAGTAGGTCAATCAGATAAACCTGTAACTTGATATATTTGCACAATTTGATCCAAAGAAGGAAAGGAATGCCTTGCAAACTACCCTGACTTATAAGGAGGCAGAATTTCCCTTCAATAAAGGAAAATATGTTAATAATTGAAATTGTCAGAAATGAAAAGTCCTGTGTTATATGGTGGCATTTAGTGGGGTTCATATGTAGTTCAAATGACTGTAGTTGGGAATGTCATGGAGGGTGGATTTCTGGATCTTTAAATGTACCTCTCCACTTTACTATTCTGAGGCTTTCAGTTGAGTTGAATTTTTAAAAGATTAATTTTAAATTAATCTTAATTTTTTCTGCTAGTCTCTTAAAATATCCTATCTGTTACCCCATCTTAAATGCCATAGAAAAACATAAAATTTTATGTTGATAACTTCAATGTAACATAGTGGATTTTGCGTAATTATGATCACTGGAACAAGACTGAACATTTGTGCTGTACTCTAACCATCTCTGAGATCAAGGGCGAACCCAGACCTTTGTGTGGCTCATATGTCAGTCTCCCTGCTTTTCTCTGTTTTGGGTCTCCTCAGTCATTAGCTCTAAAACCACCCATGGCGCAGCTAGCACACCCTGGCCAGAGCAAGGTGCTGCTGCTGCTGCTGCTAAGTCGCTTCAGTCATGTCCAACTCTTAGCAACCTCATGGACTGCAGCCTACCAGGCTCCTCGGCCCATGGGATTTTCCAGGCAAGAGTACTAGAGTGGGGTGCCATTGCCTTCTCCAAGAGCAAGGTGGAGACAAAACATATTCCCAGATATTCTGTCTAGGGGCCTGATCATTCTGTGCCTCCTTTGCTGCCACCCAGACCTGGAATCCAGGGCTGAGCCCTAGGCCTTTGCGTAGAGGCTTCCCCACTGTGTTCTCTCCTAACATCCCACTTTGCATTGTCTTCTTTATGAATGAAGCCCTGGAGCAACAGCAGCCTGGGGCTGCCTGCATCCTGCCAGCTTGCTCCCTAATATTTCCCATGTGACAAAGGGTTCCCCAACATCTCAGCTAACTTTAGAATTGAACCTCTTGAGATCCACATCTACCCTACATCCCTTTGGAGTCTTGTATCAGTATAATTTCTATTCTTTTAAACTTTTTATTTTATATTGGAATGTAGCTGATTAACAATGTGATAGTTTCAGGTGAACAGCAAAGGGACTCAGCCATTCATATTCATTTCTATTTTAATTCATTTGACATTTTTTGAAGACAGATACCGTCACTTGATAAGTTTATCCACCAAACTACATTACTGCAGAGGCAGTGCTGGGTCCCAGAGTTACATTTAAGAAATACAGTAGTCTTGACATTCGGTAAGCTAGATTCATGTTGTTTTCTCCAGTCATCATTTTTTCTTCACAAACCAAGGTTTCATTTTAGCTAGTGGAGAACTAACAGGGAGCCTCATGGAAAAGCCTTTTGCTCCCCTCAAGTAAATACCCATGCTTCATGCCATTTCAGCCACTAACCCTATTCCTCAGTTTTCATAGTTTGATATTCAGATAAATAATCCCCGTTGATGGAATAGAGCCGGGCAACAGATTCTGTTCCATGTTATTGTCCAATACAGGTCATCTGAAGATACAGTGTCTTGAATAAATAGTTCTAATGGTATGTTTTTCATTCTATAGTAAGCTGGTAGGAGGAAAAGAATTAAACACACATTTCTGGTGCACTGAGTCATAGTTCTAAGTAGCTTCTGGAGAAGGGCTGTGCCTTGATGAGGGCTTGTGCCAGCCATGAAGTGACCACATAATATATTGTATAAAATGGGAAATTCTTGAGAGTAAAAGAGATGCTATTAATAATTATGCTGAACAAAAGACATAAACCGACTGTTCTAGATAAATGAGGTATGTATTGATCTTCTGTCCAGATGGAAGCCAGGCATTTCTTTCATTCTATCATTATAAACTCCTTTTCCATCATTATAATTTTGAGCTCAAGAATTAAAACTGTGCGCCTATATTTGCTTATTAATTGTATCTCTAGAACTCTGGTGGATCAGATGATAAAGAATTCGGCTGCAATGCAGGAGACCTGGGTTCTATCCCTGTGTCAGGAAGATTCCCTGTAGAAGGAAATGGCAACCCCCTTCACTACCCTTGCCTGGGGAATTCCATGGACAGAGAAGCATGGCCGGCTACAGTCTATAGAGTCACACAAAGAGCTGGACACAACTGAGTGACTAACCAACACTGGAGTGGAAGCCAGATTTATAGAGCATATCAGATCAAATAATGAATTTGTAAGAAGACCCTGTATAATCTAAGGTAGACATTTTTGACTTCAACATTTGTATAGTTCAATTGCACATGTATACACATATGTGAAGTTAGGCAGTTTAGTGTGAAGAACTTGGCCTTTGGAGTCTGAAGAACCTTTGTTGAAATCTTCATCACCCTCTAGTTGGGTGACCACGGGTAAATTGCAGTGCTTCACTTGTGAAATGGTGGGAAAATACCTGCTGTGTCAAAAAGATGAGTTCAATGCCAGAAATACACATCCCTCTATATTAACTAATTTTTATAGTTGATATGCCTATCTACTAGTTGTGATTAAGGAATTTTCCTAAAATTTTATTAGATTAAAATAATTCTGAGGCTTCAGTGTAATGACTTTACTTTGGTGGTACCAATATTGAAAGATGTGGGACAAGGTACCTTCTCCAAAGATGTATAAACCAAATGAAGCTCCCCACCCTGCTAAAGATGGTAGCAAAATGAAACAGTGTTTTCAAGAAAATCTCACTTGCGTGACAGATGGCTCTCGCGATGGCCATGTTTAAACAATTCACTTTCAGTTGGGCAGAACTAAAACTTTTCTAGAGCTGGCTTGGGAAAATACACGATCCTCATCATGTCAAAAACAATCTCTTTTGTTACAACATGGACCCTTTCCATTTCCCTTTGAAAAAGAAGGAGAGTGGAGGACAGCTAATTGGATTTGTGCACGTATCCAGCCTTCGTGCATGAGCAGTCTTGCAGTTGTCTCACAAGATAGTTTGGCTCATGCAGAGTATGCAACCGATATTGAATGTTTCTTAACAGAGTCAGTTGGGTAGGGAATTGCTATGCAAATTGCTAGTCAAATCTGGAAAACACACGATACTCAAAATATGGCAAAGTATAAATGTGTTTTTTTTGTCTAGCTTTGAAAAAAGATTCTGAACTAATACATCAGATTTGATTCTTTTCCTACCTATGGATGTATGGTGACAGTATTGCACTTAACTGATCTATATGATTCTGATGAGAGAATTGATAATTTTCTCTAATAGAACATCCTATATGCCATGCTTAGAGGCGTCTCACAGTAATTAAAGAGAAGAATTAGCATTCATTGTGCTGTTGCTGCTGCCGCTAAGTCGCTTCAGTCGTGTCCAGCTCTGTGCGACCCCATAGACGGTAGCCCACCAGTCTCCCCCGTCCCTGGGATTCTCCAGCTAAGAACAATGGAGTGGGGTGCCATTGCCTTCTCCAGTGCATTGTGCAGTAGTCCTCAAAGTTAAGCAGCTATCAAAATTCCCTGTAAGGCTTAATGAAACACAAATTGTTCAACAACTCTTGCTGAGACAACTGGATATTCACATGCAAAAGAGTGAAGCTGGAGCCCTATTTCACATTATATATAAAAATAAATCAAAATAAATGAAATGAGCTGAAATGATAAAAACACTTAGAATAAGCCTTAGGCATAAGTGTTAAGCAGTAGTTCCTTAGGATACCAAAAACATAAACAATAAAGAAAAAAGAGAAGCTGAATAATATAAAAATAAAAACATTTATGCTTCAAAGAACACTATAATAAAGTTGAGAATCCATAGAATGGAAAAAATTTTGCAAGTCTAATTATATCTAATAAATTTATACCTAATAAGAGGCTTGCGGCTAGAATAAACATAACTCACTAAAATGCAACCCAATTAAAAAATGGACAAAGAGCTTGAATAAACATTTCTCCAGAGAAATGTTTAAATACAAATAACCAATGACCACATGAAAAAATATTCAGCATCATTATCCATCAGGGTAATGCTAATCAAAACACAGTGAGATACCATTTCACACCTACTAGGATGTGTAGAATCAAAGTCAGATAAGAAGTATCAGCAGTGAAGTGAAGTGAGAACCCTCCTACACTTCTGGTGGAAATGTGAAATGGTATAGCTTCTTTACGAAAGAGTCTGGCATTTCCTCAAAAGACTAAACATTTACCATATGATCGAGCAATTCTACTCCAAGATATGTATACTAAAGGAAAAAGAAAATATGTATCCATACAAAAATTTGCACATGAATGTTCACAGCAGCATTACTCATAACAGCCCCCAAATGGAAGCAGTGCAGTTGTCTATCGGCTGAGGAATGGATAAATTAAATATGGTATATCCATAAATGGAATATTAAACAATAAAAGGAAATGAAGCTCAGATGCGTGCTGCAACAAGAATGAACCTTGGAAACAGGCTTAATGAAAGAAGTCAGGGGAGGCGACATATTGTCAGATTCTATTTATAATAAGTGTCCAGAAAATAGAAATCTGTAGAGTCAGGAAATACATTTGTGGCTGGCAAGAGGTAGGAGGATGAAGGGATTTTGAGGGGTTGTGATTTAGGGCCAACAGGGTTTTTTTCAGATGATGCATATGTTCTAAAATTGTGCAACTTTGTACAATACGCTGAAAGCCATTGAATTGTATACTTTAACGGATGAGTTGTATGACATTAAATCTCAAAGCTATTTATAAACACATATATTGCTGAATGCACTTATGTGGACTGAGTCAGTATGTGTGAACAGTAGTCAGAGCATTCACACATGTTGGGAACTCCCAGGTATTATTGCCAATATGCTGGTATTGGTATTGTGTATTGGTATTGTGGTATTATTGACCACTGTTGGAGAAGTACCAAAGTAGAGATTTATGACCTTGGATCACCAGGCAATCTGAAAAAGTTCTCAATGCCTAAGATTAAATCAGTATCTCTGGAGTTGAGGCCCAAGTGATTCAAACCAATGCACAATAGAGTATAAAACTCCTGACAAACCAACACCAATAGTTATGGGAGAGGATGGGCAAAACGTATAAGGAAGAGAGATCTGGAGTCCCAGGTTGTAAGTAGGTACCTTTTAAATGACAGTATTCTGAAAAGCCTCCACTTAACAGCTATTTCCCCTAAGAAAATAAATAATTCAAACTGGCTTGATAAATATGTTGACATTTCAGCTGTCACTTAGAGCATTAAAATACCTCAAATGCAAATAACATCCAGTGCAGTTTTAAGGTACATACTTCAAGGTGCTTCAAATTCTTTTCATTGTTGGGATTTAAGATTTTATAGGGTTTCCTTCTTATGTAAGAGCTCCTATATCAGAATGGTATCTGATTCTGCTGTTTTTCTTATCATATAAGCAAACAGACTCCTCCTTAATTCTTAAAAAAGAATTTAAGCAAAAAATTGGAAGCAATTACAAGTATTAATTGCTATCATGCCCATTATCATCATTTTCCATATGTTCAACTCAGGTATGGCACCCAAACAAAGGTGTAATCAGATTGTACAAGCAGGGACTCACTTGGCTTGGCAGTGGCAAGCTGAAAAGCCAGCAGAGGCGGTAGCCAATTCCAGGAACAAGGTGCTGAGGCAGCGATTGGCACTCAAACCTAGCGTGAAGGGAAGGTTAGGGCATGACGTTCAGACAAGCAGACTAGAGTAAGCAGGTGAGTTTGCATGGTGGCAGAAGTACACAAAGTCTGATCCATAGGAAATCCTGCCAGCCCTGTGTCTGGTTTAAGACCAGTGGGTTTGCAGGACCAAGTGCAGAGGAATGCAGTGGGAGGTCAAGTGCTCTCGAGAGTCCCCAGATTGCCCTGAGCTCCTCTTAGCCCCAACTTTGCCATTATTAGGCTTCCCTGGTGGCCCAGACAGTAAAGAATCCGTCTGCAATGCAGGAGGCCCGGGTTTGATCCCTAGGTTGGGAAAGACATGGCAACCCACTCCAGTATTCTTGCCTGGAGAATTCAGTAGACAGAGGAGCCTGGTGGGCTACAGTCCACGGGGTTGCAAAGAGTGGGACACGACTGAGCGACTAAGCACATATGGGCACCTTCTTAGAATGGTAAATCTTAAATGGAGTTAATGCTGATTGGCCTATCATTAGTGACTTTAAATTAAATCCAGATCTGCCATGAAAACATGCGTTCTCAGAATGCAGATGAATAAATATTTACTAGAT
Organism: Madoqua kirkii; assembly: GCA_006408675.1. Lineage (NCBI taxonomy): Eukaryota > Metazoa > Chordata > Mammalia > Artiodactyla > Bovidae > Madoqua > Madoqua kirkii. The sequence continues at coordinate 10,452 of SJYC01131543.1, forward strand.
TATGGATGGGCTTTTCTACTGGCTCAGCAGTAAAGAATCCCCTGCAATGCAGGAGCTGCACGTTTGATCCCTGGGTCAGGAAGATCCCCTGGAGGAGGGCATAACAATCCATTTCAGTATTCTTGCCTGGAGAATCCCATGGACAGAGGAGTCTGGCAGGCTACAGTCCATCAAGTCACAAAGAGATACGGCTGAAACAGCTTGCATGCAGATTAAGGATTTCATTCACAGGATCAGTTCAGTTCAGTTTGGTTGAGTCACTCAGTTGTGTCTGACTGTTTGTGACCCCATGAATCGTAGTATGCCAGTCCTCTCTGTCCATCACTGCCGGGGTCCAGCCCCAGTCGATCCAGGGTAATTCAAAGGGGAGACGGAGTAGGCATCCTAGAAAAAAACTTATTTAATTACAGATATATAGAGAGATTAGAAATGGATAGTGTAGTAGGGAAATTAGTGGAGAGAAAGAGGCCGAATAACTTGGTTTATGTGGAATACCAATCACACCTACGTAGGCCACAGGTGTCTTTCTGTTCTCCCAAAGGAGAGGAGGCACTGAGGCCTCCTCGGTCCGATCTTAGAAGCCCAGGCAAAATTAGCAGGCTTGGTGAGTACCCACATTCCAGATGGGAATTCAGCCAGAAAAATGGGGAGCAAGAAAGAAACAACATGAGGGAATCAGTCTTTCCAGAAACTGATCTGATTTCTTTATTTTTCAGGTTTGCTTATATACTTTTTTGTTATACATAGGGATGAATACAGAGTCACACGGGGGTCAGCAGAATTGACCCTTGTCACAATCAGGTGCTTCATATAAAATTATGCAAAGGTCTTATGGGTTTTACATCATCTTCTGGCCATGAGGCCTGCTGATGTTTTATGGCCCTTTCTGATAATGGTCAGTCAACCAGAGAACTTATTTTTTCCAGGAGTGATTTTTTCTTAAATCAGGCACTGCCCTCCAAATAAAGTTGCATTCCTATAGGGTGAGGGTGTAGTGAGTTACAACTAAGAAAGGAATTTACTTAGAAACTACCGCACAATTGAGCTCATCTCACACGCTAGTAAAGTAATGCTCAAAATTCTCCAAGCCAGGCTTCAGCAATTACGTCTCAGGGTTGCACCATCTGAGATGACACAGTCAGGATAAGAAGCCAGCCTTCCTGATTCTCAGACCAGGGCTCTCCTTTCAAAGCAGCCGCTTGTTGCCTCTGTGGGTCCCTGCAAGGTGGTGACAGAGGCCAGGGCCAAGTGACAAAAAAAATGTCTCACTCTGTAGACAATCTGAAAAAATTACCTGCTCTTGACACCTCTCTGAAGTCGTCCATTTGTAGTATGGCTTTGCAACCTCCTTCCAAGAGGCAGCACATTTTCCTGACCCCTGAAAGTGGCTTTACCTGCGGGACCTGCTCTGATCAGTAGCCTGGGACAGAGACCATGCGGTATCAGCGGGGAGCGGGGCCTCTGGAAGCTCTGAGCAGCTCAGCTTTGCTTTCCCACCATCGGGTCAGCGACTTCAGGCCAGTGTGTTGGAGGGTGAGAGCCCAAGAGAGCAGAGGTGAGCTGTTTCTGCCCCAGTGGATTCAGCAGCACCACAGCCCAGCCTCCACCAGACCTGCCCAGCTGAGCCCAGCCAAACCACTGACCCACAAAATTGTGGGTTAAATAAACGTATTTTTAATTTTTTAAATATTTATTTACTGTGTACCATGTTTATTGAAAAGTCTTTATTGAATTTGTTACAATATTGCATCTGTTTCATGTTTTGGGGTTTTGGCTGCAAGGCATGTGGAATCTTAGCTCCGCGACCAGGGATTGAACCTGCCCCTCCTCCCCACACTGGAAAATCAAATCTTAACCACTGGACTACCAAGGAATTTCCAAATAAATATGTTTTAAGCCACTAAGTTTTAGGGTAGCTTATCCTTCATGAGAAGTGAATAGACACATCACATCAATCACCATGAAGCCACATCTCTTTCATCCATGGCGTTGCAAACTGGTGTCCTTGTCTTCCCATTTTACTTTTTAACCTTAAAAACCTAAGCATTTTTATTTATTCATTTTCTCTTCCTCTCCTTTTCAATGAAGAAACATCTCAGAGTGAAAGATACAAATTCTAAGCAGGCAGAGGTGAACTGGCATTTACCACATCATATCAAATAAGGCCTGGACACAGGTCTCTGCCCTGGAAGACATCCAGACAGTGGACAGTACAGGGCACTCTGATGCCCAATCATTCCTGCTTTCCTTCTCATGCAAGATAAACAGATCCAGTATTATACACGGCCTACCACTTTCCCCTCCTCCTCTATCACCCCCCAGCAGGGCCTCCTTAAGGCATCTTTTTATTAGGGTTACTAGTTATTGTAAAAAAGAGTCACCTGTGACTGGCTCTAGTCGCGGTTCAAAGTTCAACATCCCGCCTTCAGAAGCACTGGCTGGTTTGACAAATGCCTTGCAGAGACGCTCTCTGTTCTGTGCACAGTCGAGCTAGGGTGTATTTCTTTCAAGAGAAGCATTCATTCTGACCTTTTCCTGCTATGCTCCCACTCCTGGCACATGGTGTGTGCTCTCATGGCTGCCGTGGCCCTGAGCCAGAGGGAGGGAAGTCTCACCATATTGTTGTCAGAGCAGATAAGCAGTGGGGCACATGAAAGGGAAGCGCTCCAGGATCACAGGCTGCCTGGGCTCAGACGCGCTCCCGATCCAGCGAGCCGGCTAGCGGGGCTCGTGGAAGCCTGAAGATCCGCACTCAACAGGGGATCTCAGGCTCCCAGCATCCTGGTGGGAGGGCGGCTGAGCAGCCAGCCAGCTGTAGTGGCTTCTAGTTCTTTCTTTAAAACACACACGCACACACTGCCTCACTTCCAAGGTGAGACAGCGTGCAGGAGTAGGGTTGCTGCTATAGAAGATCAGGGCAAATGGTTACCAGAGGCTTGGTGCCCACACTTTTGTGTTCGTTTTTTCATCTTCATGACCACTTCCTGCTTTCTATCCCAGTGCCCAGAACCTCATGTGTGCGAGGCAGTGCGCTCAGCTCTGCCATGAAGGTTTCAGGAAAGACAAGAAAGCTTCTGTTAAACAGCAGAGCAATAGGGCTAAGCAAAGAAATGAATCACAAAAACTGCCATTCAGAGTGCAAATGTCATGCAGGCCAGGGTACTCCTTCTCATGGGAAATCGTTATCCTGAGGACACTGGAGTCTCAGTCTCATCCTGATTATACCGTTCTTCTCCATACTCACTGCTTGCAATCGTCATTTTCAGAGTCAACTCTGACACTAGTAGATGGACCCAACAGGGCTCGACACTTCCTGAGATGGCGCCCCATTGGACCCAGAAACAGGCCCCACTGGACTCGGTGGTTCCAGGAACAAAAAGGAGTGATTAGAACAAGATGGTGAATCAAGAACTGAAGGAAGAGAACCTGAGAGGCAGAAGTGGTCATATGGCGTATACTCTGCATGGACAGACGGGTCAACTGCCATAGCAGTTATACTCGGTCTTTGCTGTTTTCCTCTACATACCTTTCACTCTCCAGTTACTTTTTCTTTCTCATGCTGAACGAGTGATAATTTGGCCCCTGTGCATGAAGTGTAATGCTGTGAATGCACTCTGCTCATCTCATTTGCCAAGTTATCCTAGAAATCTCCATGAAAAAACTCTGGAACTCACTCAGCCCCAGGTAGGTTAGGATGAATGAGAAAACAAGACAAAAAGACAGACTCATTTTAACATCTCATCTCTCTACCTTACCTGCATCCCCCTCCTCTCACCAAGGAAAGACTAAAGTTAGGTTTCTGGCAATCCACTGAAGGTGGTTAGAAGGACTCAGGGTGGGTAGGTGAGTGCGTGATTTCTATAAGAGGAAAGGTGAGGAGCTATGAAGGAGGGGTCTTGGAAGTTCTACTGGGGTTTCCCCAAACTGGGGAGGAGATGAGTGAAGCGAGGTACTCTAGGGAGAGGGAAGGATCTCAGAGGGGAGTGGCCAGCTCAGCCACGCTCACAACAGCTTCCAGAGCTGGCAGGAGTTCCCAGGTCACAGCCTTGCCCACTAAGGTGCCATGTCTCTTTTGAACATTTCCAAGGGAACCACCTACACTCTGGTCCATGGCGAGTGGCACCCTCTAGAGTCATTACCGCAGCAGCCCCACAGGCAGCATCCAGATAGTGAGCATGCCCTGAAAACCCCTGCAAGGGGCGAGCACTCCACTGCTTCCTCTGTAGGCTGTGGGGTGGCGGTGGATAGGGGGTGAGCAACAGTAAACAGGAAGAATCAATTTCTCTACAAACCTTTCGGGATGGGCATTCAGAGCGCATAAAAATACGATTCATCAAAGTAAAACAGATTTACTGATTCCTATTTATTCCCCTTCCTACCTTATTCTTAACTTAGAAGCCTAAGTTTTTCAGCTGAACAAAATTCACAATCATGCCATACGTTTTCCTTGATGGGAATTCCAAAAGGTTCTTTTATGTCTATTTTTGCTGCTGATCCAGAGCAGGTACCCATTGGCCAATGATAGCATCAAAGTCAAGGGTATCCTTTCTCAGAGTCACCAAAAGAAAGATGCACCATTTGGGGAAAATGAGGTCTCCAAGAAGCAAAAACATCGTTTCCAGAACCAGATCCACATTTTTTTTCCAGGAAATAATTTATTATCAATGTTACCACTCCTCCTAGTTTTCAGATATTCTTTCCTATGGTCAAAAATATTTTGACCTATGGCTGATTTGTATTGCTATATAGCAGAAACCATCACAGTAGTGTAAAGCAATTATCCTCCACTTAAAAGTAAATCAATTAAATATATATATTGAAAGACTTTGTTGGAATCAAGAGTATGAAGAATGTACTTGCCCAGGATGCCATAATTACGACAGGTGTCGCATAATTAAGACAGCAGCAGCAGCAGCAGCGAGGCTACGACAAAGCAGCAGGTTAACCGTGCAATTTGGTTTTACCTTCCTTTTGTAGTTAGGCCATCTGTTTAACAACTTTCTCCATGTTTTTCTGATTATTTCACCTTCCTAAACACAGAGGGGCAGCACAGACGATATCTATTCATCTTTTCGATTTTGTTAAGCACTCAAACTGGTTATTACAGAACTGGGTCTCCGCCGCCCCGGAGCTAGCTGTGCCGCGGTAATCCTTGCTGCGGTCAGCCTGAAATACACTCTTATCCCGGCTCCCACGCAGCGGGTGGGGGAAGAAGAGGCCACTGCAAGCAGACGTTCCCCTGCCCTAGAGGCTGCCCAGGGAGGCCACCGTGGAAACCAGTGCGGTGACCCTGTGTCCTGGCAGTATGCGACGGAGACCAGCTGCCATGCAGAGGGGTTTCGTAAGGTGGGCAGGAGCTGGCTCTGACAGGTTCCTCTACAGTCAGCTTTCTTCAGCTCGGCACCGTTGCCATTTGCGGAGAGATAATTTGACTGTGACCCTGCCCTGTGTTGTAAGATTTCACCAGCGTCACTGGCTTCTATCCATTGGATGCCTGAAAAGCAACATCCCCAGTTGTTTCAACCAAAATGTCTCCAGCACCCCCAATTAAGAAACCTGCTGCTACAGGAAGACTCCTGACCCCCAAAGCAGCTTGGAGTTATGCTGTAAACCCTAATAAAGTCATGAAGTTTGTGAAGAATTGTGATCTTATAAACTAGACCAAATTCATGTTTCTTCCTCCAAAACTAACCAGGCTATTTCTTGAATGGAGGAGATGCTGAGGATGTAACAGTTGTGAGAGAAATGTGGGCTGAGATGCCTTTTCCTTGCTCTGGCCTGCAGGGTGCTGCCAGGGCAGGACCCATCACAGGTGTGATGTTTATGGGCAAACCCGGTAAACGCAAATTCCGCAGGTTCATCAGTATCTGGCCACAACAGTCAACCACATTGGTTTCCCACAGATCCATTACCTGGGTAGCAGCTAAAATAAGAAAGCTTGAGAAAGATTGCTGGTCCCCAGCCAAAATAATTCTCAGCACAAATAATTGTTTGGCACCGTCAACTGGAATGGAGAAGTTTTCTGCTTCTTTACCTACTTCTGTCCCAACTGGCAGAAGAAAATCATAGCTCACCAGAGAAATGTATTTTGTTGATCATTTCAGTTGAGGTTGTCACACAAAGAACATTTAGTAACTCAGCTTATAGAGCTAGGTCATCCCTGGTGGCTCAGATGGTAAACAATCAGCCTACAGTGCAAGAGAAGACTTGGGTTTGATTCCTGGGTCGGGAAGATCCCTTGAAGAAGGAATAGCAACCCACTCCAATATTCTTGCCTGGAGAATCCCCCAGACAGGAGCCTGGCAGGCTGTAGTCCACGGGGTTGCAAAGAGTCAGACATGACTGAGTGACTAACATTACTATTACTACTTACAGTGCTAAATGGATTGGGATGTTAGAAAAGCTGAAATTGAGTCCTCCACCCACTCCAATGGAAAGAAAGTATTTAAAATTTTTTTCATCTGTGTTTATGCTGCAGTCTCTTCAGTGACAGCTGCTCAAAGAAAAAGCAAGTTCAGTTTCTTTGACATGGACTGGAAGGCTAGCCATGAGTTTCTGGCACCAATAAGTAAGACTGAAAGAAAACCGAGAGAAGAGCTTAATTATCCCAAGTGGCAGTGGTGATGCTGCCATTTCCCAAGGACAAACAGAGTGACTTTCAAAGGAACGGGTGGGCCCGTTCTCTTTCTTTCATCCAGCCCCCCTCGAGTCATCACTCTCCACACCCAGTCTCCGAGGTTCTGTGGAGACAGGTCTGGACCAGTGGTTCCCAGGCTTGGCTGAGCATTTATCCACCTTGGGAATTTAAAGGAAATCATTACACGTCTCAGGAGTTCTAATATGGTCCTTTGCTTGCTTTGTTTTCTTTCGTGTTTTGTTTTCTGCTGTTTGGCCACCCCACACAACATATGGGATCTGAGTTCCCTGTCCAGGGGTTGAACCCTCAGCCCTGCAGTAGAAGCATGGAGCTTATCCACTGAGCCACCACGGAAGTCCTTCCATTACGGTTTTGAGGGTGGAAACTGTGAATATATATTTTAAAGTATTTCCCTGGGCCACGCAACTACTTTGGCGTCATCTAGAATAAACAGCAATGCTACTGCTGATGGTGGTGATGAAGATGATGCTATCTACCCTGCATGGAGGACCTGTTACGTGCTAAATACTTCCAAGCGCTAGCTCATTTTATCTTCATCCCCATGAGTTAGTATTATTGTTTCCATTTGAAGATGTGGAAACAGGCTTAAGGGGTTTAATTACTTGCACAGGGTGCTAGAGTTTTTAAGCATCATGAAACTTTTCCTCTCTACCATTTATTGAACTGGAAGTAGTTGAGGGGGTATGATATTACCAAGAAACATACAGGTGAACGTAGAGGAGGCCTCACGAAGAAATCTGGAATTTCTCTAGAACTCTGAGTCTGGGCTTTCTCCGAGTTGAGGAACAGGCAAGCTAGCAGGAGCAGTTAGTTCGGTGTTGTGAGTCTTTGTCGTGTTTCAGCCAAAGTGTCTTGCAGCTCTATAAACACGGCATGGGGGCTACAGAACTGCCTGGGGGAGAAGGTTCATAAAAATGATATTTTTGCTGAGCACCAGAAGGAACATTTTTGTCTTTAAATATGCAGAGACACTACAGCAAGTATCACAAATTCATTCTGGTGATGCAACCAACAACACTTAATTATCAGCTCCACAAGCAAATTAGGTGAGAAAAGTACTTGTCTTTTTATATTTTATTTCTAAAGGAATTCAAAGAAGATAATTTAACTACTGCAGCATATTAGGACTCTTCTCCATCTGTTTTTTTCCCTCTTTCTTTTCCATTTTTTCTTTTTTTAAGTCACGGGTACACCTGTTCTCTTGGGGGCTTCCCAGGTACCACTGCTGGTAAAGAACCTGCCTGCCACTGCAGGAGATGTAAGAGACACAGGTTCGATCCCTGAATTGGGAAGATCCCCTGGAGGAGGGCATGGCAACTCACTCCAGTATTCTTGCCTGGAGAATCCCATGGACAGAGGAGCCTGGCAGGCTACAGTCCATGAAGTTGCAAAAGAGTCAGACACGACTGAAGCAGCTTAGCAAACATGCGCGCACACCTGTTCTCTTGCCTTGTTGTCGGCCTGTTCCACCTACAGAGGAGCTTGGAGGAATCCACTGGATCTTCTAGAGAGCTGGGCGGGTCTAGTCCATGTGAGGCTTAAATGGTAGGATGGGAGGTGGGTTCCCAGGTGCCCCACCTGGGAGATGTGTATGCAGGACTCGGGGGCTCCTTTCCTGAGACGTCATCCTGGCTGCCCCCACTGTTCATGGAGGTGACTTTGAGACACTGCGCCACAGAGGCCACCTTGTCATCTCCAGATCCTAGCTCCAACTGGCCCTTTTTGATGAGATGCTGTCTTGGGGTGAAGAGGCTCACATGACCTTGGAGAATTCGCCGAATGAACTCCCGGGATGACAGGCAGGACCGAGGGCCCAGTGTGGCCCAGTAAAAGCCACGTGCCCCTTCACTCCCTCACTCACAGCTCGCCTCTGTGCCAAGGGCATCCTTCAGAGACGCTTCTGGAGGGAAGCCGTGGCTTCCTCCTCCTCCAGATTTTCTGAAGCCTAAGAAGTTTCAGCTATTTTGCTAAATATTCTAGAAACAGTTCTTGGCTTCTTCAGCTGGTTTCCCCACTTTACAAACCTCTGAGTTCAGTCTCTCACTGTGTGGCAGTGACAGATAGGGGGAGGCTGGCTCACGGCGTTGGGGCGCTTCCAGGGGCCTGGTGTATAAACTCTATAAACCACCATAAACCACTGCTATAAACCCAAAGCACTGGAAACCACTGCTGGTTTATAGGTTTCCCTATAAGCCACTTCTGGCCCCTGCAGCAGTTACACCCTTGACAACTCTGGCTCCCCAGCTCCCCAAATGAAAATGAGCAGCAATTCTAGAATTTGTGTAGTCTAGCGTTTCCAGAAGGAACACCAGGAATTGCGCGGGTGGCACACGCAGGTGCAGCGAATCAGAAGGGACTGAGTGAGCCGGCAGCACGTATCCGTCCACAAGGGAACGGACCCCAGCTCCATTGTGGCCGACGTGTGGGAACATTCACCCGGGGTTGCCAGATCTTTCCATAAAATTTCAGCAATCTGGATGCTTTAAAAATACCTTTATTTACTTTTGGCTGTGCTGGCTGTTTGTTGCTGCGTGGGCTTTTCTCTAGTTACACAAGTGCAGGCTTCTTTCTAGCTGTGGGTGCGGGCTTCTCATCAGGCTGACTTCTCTCAATGTGGCACACAGGTTCTAGGGCACCTGGGGTTCAGCAGCTGCAGCACCTGGATTCAGTAGTTGCGGCTTCCAGGCTCCAGAGTGCTGGCTCAATAGTTGTGGTGCACGGGCTTAGTTGTTCCGTGGGATCATGTGGAATCTTCCCAGATGGAGGTTTGAACCTGTGTCTTCTGCACTGGCAGGCAGATTCTTTACCTCTGAGCCACAAGGGAGTCCATACATACTTTGCAGCCCAAAAAAACATATCCAGAGACTGGGCTATGTCTGAGGGCCACCGGTTTGCAATTTCTTCTCTTCAAAAGGCCACCCATCCTTTTGAGGAGGGTTCACCCAGAGGGTACAAGCTGACTCAACGTGGTGCAGAATGAGAGCTGAGGTATGGTGTCTGAACCATGGGCAAACATTCTTTCCTTTATGTTTTATTCTTAATTCTCATAATTTTCATCAATTCAAAGATTTACTTGAATTAGTGGTAATTGGACACATTTCAGGTACAAAGAACTGTGCTGAATGTTTGAAACTGCCAGAAAGTTAAATAACTTCCCTTCCCCCCAAAGATCAGTACTTCTCCCATGAGAGGGCAGAAAAGTGGGTTTTATAATATGACTCCTCTGTGCCAGGCATTTCATACCCAACATTTCCAGGAATCTTCAAAAACTTTTTAGAGGTCAGCATTGTTCACCACTTCTTGCAATTCTGATACTACAGATCAGAAAGATTAAGTAGCGCGCCCAGGGCTGCACAGCCAGAATGACAAAGAGCTCAACTCAGGACCTCTGACGCTAGCGTCCATGCTTTCTTACTTTTTGCTTAACGGAGATTGTCAGTGTTCAATAATGAAATGCTTGAACATACGCAACTAGTATTATTTAACACGTTAATACGTTCTCACGCTTTTTCTTCTAGCACGTGTGACAGTTGCTCAGTCGTGTCCAACCCTTTGGGACCCCATGAACTGTAGCTTGACAGCCTCCTCTCTCCATGGAATTCTCCAGGCTAGAATACTGGAGTGGGCTGCCATGCCCTTTCCCGGCAGATTTTCCCAACCCAAGATCGAACCCAGGGCTCCTGAATTACAGGCAGACTCTTCACCATCTGAGTCACCAAGGAAGCCCTTTTCCTATTAGACTATATAATAATTCAGGCACCAGAACACAGCTTCACTACTGCTAGCTAGAAGAGGGTACGGAGCAAAGTGTGCAGAGCACACAAAGCGGCGGAAATGACACCTAGGCACCAGCATGCCAACCGGTTGGTTAAGAACCGCTTCATGGAGCAGGTAAGCTGTGGGCTGGGGCCGGGCGTGGGCCACTGAAAGATCGTTTGGAGGGTTCTCAGCCTACTGTTTTGCCTACTGTTTGAAACAGTCTAAATCTTTTGACTACTGTTTAAGATAGCTTGTGATGACTCAGAAACTAAGGGGGTGGCAACCTAGGCAGTTGAAGTCAGCCCATCTAGGAGAGGGGGTGACTGTGTACAGGTTTAGAGGACCCACTTGGGGCCACGTGGACCAGGGGCCCCAACTCTGAGCTCCCCAGGCCCCTGCTCCTGGGCCCGGCTGTCACACCCATCCAAGGCCCAGGTTCCACCTCAAATTACATTGCTCTTCTATAAGCTTCAAACATTTGACATTTATCATAAAAGGTCTGAACTATTCATTTGACAATTAAACATCCTCTAGGGGGATGCTGAAGGCTTGGTATTTATGTTTGTGCTTTTATTTTTTCTCTTTAGCAACCCTTTCTTTGTCTCAGTGTTTTAAAACACATTAATAAAATGTTTCCTCTTGCTGGCTCAGGCCATGGGAAAGATGAGTTTACAGAAGAAGACTTATTTTTCATTTTCATTAAAACTACTTAGGTTACAGTATTGTTTCTTCACTTTTTCCAGAGTTAGAACTCTAGGGAGATAGCTGTTAGGATCATCTTTATTTTTTTTTCCTCCTTTTATAATGTTTGCATATACTTGTGTGTGTGTGTGTGTGTGTGTGTGTGTGTGTGTGTGTGTATACTTTTTTTTTATAGGAAGCATAGTGTCTTTAGCTAATAGCCTTTGGTTCCACAGTTTCTACTTAGGGTGACTTGACAATAACATATCCAAGGTCAGGCATTGGGGAGCAATTCCCTGACAAAGACTGGTAAAGGGAATCAGGACGTGCATCCATCTGGATCTATTACTTAAGGCTTTTTTAGCTAGATGAAGAATTCAAGGTGAGTATATTTCTTTATTGCAATTAGGCAGAAAACCAGAGTTATGTTGCATGCTCAATCGCTTCGGTGGTGTCTGCCTCTTTGTGACACCATGGACTATAACCCACCAGGCTCCTCTGTCCATGGGATTCTCCCAGCAAGAATACTGGAGTGGGTTGCCATGCACTCATCCAGGGGGTTTTCCAGACCCAGGGATTGGATCCGCGTCTCCTGAGACTCCTGCAGTGGGGGCAGATTCTTTACTGCTGAGCCACCAGGATTAAGAAGTGAATTATAATCTTTGACGATTTGCAGAAAAAAGCACAAGACAGCACATAAGTATTTTCATTGAATTTGCTTTACATTTTATATTAGAGACCAGCAATTGGTTTAAGCGATCGTTTTGTTAGAAAGCCATATTTTCAATAGAAAAGACAGACAGTTCATTTTTAATCCAGCTGCCCTGCCTGAGGGAAGCCTGTGTGGTTTAAGGAGTGAGGATCGCCTTTGCCTTCCTGTGTCCTGGGGGCAGCTGCCTCCAAGGAGGCTTGGTTCCAGGAAGAAAGACACACAATCTCTAGAGCTTCAGCCTTGAAAAGGGGCCTGATTGTGGATACCAGATCCACCTTCTTTGGTGGTGTCATTTTTTCTTTATTTTTAAAAATAAGGTGATGATATTCAGCCTTCAGAAGGGTGTGATGCCATGAAGGCTGAGGCTTTCTTCTGCTTGGCTGGCTGCTGCATCTCAGGTGCCCAGACACACCTGGGGAGCAGCTCCCGCGGACAACGGCGGCCACGTTCGAGAAGGACTTGTAGTTTTTACTACTGACAATCTCTCGCTCAGACTGCCTTCTTTCTTGCCGCTTCCTCCCTCCCTTTCACCTGTCTTTCCTTCTCTCTCTCCCGTTTTCTTCTTTTCGGCTCCCACTGAACAATGTCCCTCGGTGCCGTGTGATTTACCCGTGTCTTCAGCATCAGCCTCGGTCTGTGCTTCTCATATTCACCCTGTGGTTTCCTAAGGTGAGTCCAAGATTGCTCAGCTTACACTATAAAGTGCTCACCGTAGGACAGAGGGATGCGAGTGCGTAATCAATTCCCCTCGATGATAAAATAGTATTAAAATTAAATCCTGAGTAAAATAATACAATAAGTCCCAATATTAAAAAAAAAAAAATAGAGAAACCCAGGCCTACGGGAACATATAAAGGATGTCCTGACTCATCATTATCAGTTGTGAGATGCTTCCCAAGATTTTGCTAATGATAAATAGAGCAAGCATTGATTAATTTGTACTGCCACACACATAGCAGGGGTAGGACTCAGGCCCAGTTAACCTTCTCTGGGTGCTTTCCCAACCTGCCTCCTGCACAAAAGCCACATTAAAATTCACAGTTTGGATGCCCTGATTGTCCAGTAGTTAAGAAGCCACCTGCCAGTGCAGGGGATGTGGGTTTGATCCCTGGTCCGGGAACTAAAGTCCCATATGTCAAGGAGCAACCAAGCCCATGCGTTGCAACTGCTGAAGCCACCACAATTGGAGGCCCGCACAGCGTCACTGGAGAGTCCTCCTGCTCACGGACACTAGAGACAGCCCAGGCACCGCAACGGAGAGGCAGTGCCGCCAAAAGCAGTTAACCGATGAGTCAACCTTCCCTGGTGGCCCAATTTGTAAAGAATCAGCCTGAAATGTAAAAGATGGCCTGCACCGCCAGAAACTGGGTTTGATCCTGGCTGGGAAAGATCCCTTGGTGAAGCAAATGCAACCCACTCCAGTATTTTTGCCTGGTAAATCCCTTGGACAGAGGCAGATGGCAGGATACAGTCCATAGTATTGCAAAGAGTTGAACATAACTTAGCAACTAAACTAGAAACCATGCCTCATCTGTATGTATCTACGAGCAATAAACAATATGAATTTACACAAACAAATTTACAAACTTTTGGACAGGGTTCCTATTTACTTCACTTTATAGGTCCCTGAAATCTAGACCCCCAGATAATATCACCTCTGTCCAGAGGGCACTGGCATGGCTTAGCCGGCAAGGCTGTAGTCATCTGTGACCCTCTACCACCTGGGGGGCCCTGAGGCTGAGTCAAGCATGCTGCTAACGCGACATGTGTCGATGGTGATACGTCAATCCATTGCCCATGAAAACACGAGGGCTTGCGAATGAGTGGATGCACAGTGCTTTGCTGAGCAGGACTGTCTTGATGCTACGTCTTGAGAAGAGCAGTTTACATGAGCCTCTCAATTAGCCACAACCAAAACACACCATAGTTTCACGAAAACCAAGAAGAAGTTAATATAATATGAAAGAAGCCTCAAACCACGAAAGGAAAAACAGAAAGATAAAGAAAGGGACAAAGAAGAATACCAAGTCAATGGGAAAACAAGATTTAAAATGCCAATAAATACAGATCTGTCAATAATTACCATAAATGCCCGTGGACTAAATGCTTTGAACAAAAGACCTGGAGTAGCAGAGTGGATGAAAAAAACAAGAGCATGCGATACGCTGCCCACGAGGGGCTCTAGAGCAAAGGACACGCAGACTGAAAGTGAGGGGATGGAGAAAGATGCTTTAAGGAAACGGAAACGAGAAGAAAGCAGGGGTTACAATACTCAAGTCGGACAAAGCAGACTTTGAAACAAAGGCTATACAGAAAGAACAACCCAGCGCTTACTAAGTTATACCTTCCCTTCTAAGTTAAAAGATGAGATTAAAGCAGATGTAGCTGAAGTTCTGGAATTGATTCTTCCTGTTAAGTAAAATACATTGGTTTTTGACTTTCATAAATATTTATTCAAATATGAATGTTAAAATGCTTTATTTGAGGATGCTTTGTAAGTGCTTGTTTGAGTGAGTAGAAAAACACAAATACATACAACATACTCACATAAGTCATCCAAAGTTTCAGACAGCTTTTGTGGGTCAATTGTGAAATATTTATCATACTACAATATTAATTTAATTTATGATTCTTGTTGTTCAGTTGCTAAGTCATGTCCGGCTCTTTGAGACCCTCTGAACTACAGCATGCCAGGCTTCCCTGTCCTTCACTATCTCCTGGAGTTTGCTCAAACCCATATCTGTTGAGTCAGCAATGCTATCTAACAATTTCATCCTCTGTCACCCACTTCTTCTGCCCTCAGCCTTTCCAAGCATCAGGGTCTTTTCCAATGAGTCGACTCTTTGCATCAGGTTATATGTGAGGGCTTCCCTGGTGGCTCAGAGATTAAAGCATCTGCCTCCAGTGCAGGAGACCTGGGTTTGATCCCTGGGTCAGGAAGATCCCCTGGAGAAGAAAATGGCAATCCACTCCAGTATTCTTGCCTGGAGAATCCCATGGATGGAGAAGCCTAGTAGGTTACAGTCCAAGGGGTCGCAAAGAGTCGGACACGACTGAGTGACTTCATCTCACCTCATCTCACGTCACACATGAGTAAATGAAAGAATACAATTGAAGAAAGAAGTCTAATTTCCCAATACCTTTAAAATTTTCATCACAGGTTATTTTGTTTTTTTGTTTGTTTGTTTGTTTGTTTGTTTGTTATGGGAAGAGATTGCACTGAGGTTCTCTTTGCTGAATCATTTGTGTGGATCACAATAAGCTGTGGAAAATTCTGAAAGAGATGGGAATACCAGACCACTCGACCTCCCTCTTGAGAAATCTGTATTCAGGTCAGGAAGGAACATTTAGAACTGGACATGGAACAACAGATTTGTTCCAAATAGGAAAAGGAGTATGTCAAGGCTGTATATTGTCACCCTGCTTATTTAACTTATAGGCAGAGTACATCATGAGAAACACTGGGCTGGATGAAGCACAAGCTGGAATCAAGATTGCCGGGAGAAATAGCAATAACCTCAGATATGCAAATGACACCACCCTTATGGCAGAAAGTGAAGAGGAACTAGAGCCTCTTGATGAAAGTGAAAGAGGAGAGTGAAAAAGTTGGCTTAAAGCTCAACATTCAGAAAACGAAGATCATGGCATGTGGTCCCATCACTTCATGGGAAATAGATGGGGAAACAATGGAAACAGTGACAGACTTTATCTTTCTGGGCTCCAACATCACTGCAGTGACCTCCCTCTTGAGAAATCTGTATTCAGGTCAGGAAGGAACATTTAGAACTGGACATGGAACAACAGATTTGTTCCAAATAGGAAAAGGAGTATGTCAAGGCTGTATATTGTCACCCTGCTTATTTAACTTATAGGCAGAGTACATCATGAGAAACACTGGGCTGGATGAAGCACAAGCTGGAATCAAGATTGCCGGGAGAAATAGCAATAACCTCAGATATGCAAATGACACCACCCTTATGGCAGAAAGTGAAGAGGAACTAGAGCCTCTTGATGAAAGTGAAAGAGGAGAGTGAAAAAGTTGGCTTAAAGCTCAACATTCAGAAAACGAAGATCATGGCATGTGGTCCCATCACTTCATGGGAAATAGATGGGGAAACAATGGAAACAGTGACAGACTTTATCTTTCTGGGCTCCAACATCACTGCAGATGGTGATTGCAGCCATGAAATTAAAAGACGCTTACTCTTTGGGAGGAAAATTATGACCAACCTAGACAGAATATTAAAAAGCAGAGACATTACTTTTCTATCTAGTCAAAGGCTATGGTTTGTCCAGTAGTCATATATGGATGTGAGAGCTGGACTATAAAGAAAGCTGAGCGCTGAAGAATTGATGCTTTTGAACTGTGGTGTTGGAGGAGACTCTTGAGAGTCCCTTGGACTGCAAGGAGATCCAACCAGTCCATCTTAAAGGAGATCAGTCCTGGGTGGTCATTGGAAGGACTGATGTTGAAGCTGAAATTCCAGTACTTTGGCCACTTGATGTGAAGAACTGACTCATTGTAAAAGACCCTGACGCTGGGAAAGAGTGAAGGTAGGAGGAGAAGGGGATGACAGAGGATGAGATGGTTGGATGGCATCGCCGACTCAATGGATATGAGTTTGAGTAAACTCCAGGAGTTGATAATGGACAAGGAGGTCTGGCGTGCTGTGGTCCATGGGCTCAAAGAGTTGGACACGACTGAGCGATTGAAACTGAACTGAAGTGAAGAGTTTCAGGCAGCAATATTAGTTCATATCTTGCCTAAGAATTCTAATCACACAAGTATCCAGCAGTGGACTCACATCTCCACTGGGAGGTCTAACGCTACCTCAAACCAACTTGTCCAAATCAGATCCATGATCTTCCCCAACATTTGGTGGGAGTTTCCCACCCCAGGGAATGCCAGCAAGATGCATCCAATTGCAGAAGCATAAAAGAGGAAGTCATTCTTAATACCCTGCCTTCCCACACTCCCAAATGCCAGTTGTTACCAAAGACTGACAGTTTAACAACCTAATTGACTCTCCAGTCCAGTTCCCACCCAGCCCACCATCACTTCCTAGCAGTTTCTTCTCCTGCTTAAGTGCCCCTTCCCTTGCATTGATCTCGGAAACCATGACTCTCACAGCTGCCCCTAAACATCCTTGCTCAGCACCTGACCACTTTCCAGTCCCAACCAGGCATCATGTCCTTTGGTGTATCAGGTCTTTCAGCAGGCTTATCTTTCTTCTCTACCCACATCCCTTCAGCTTTCAGCCAGTGTGTCACCTCCTTTGAGAAGTCCTCCTTGACTATATTGGGTTTGGTATGGTTTGTCAAAGATATGTTCGTAACACCCTGTGGTTTTTCCCTGATAAAATTTTAACCCATCCTTACTGATATATTCATTTGGGTGATTATTTGAAGAATGCCTGTACCCCTCTCTGACTTGATCACAGTTTTCATGAGCTCAAGTCTTTCTACTCACCATTCTATCCCCAGGGACAACACAGAACCCAGAGTGAAATCACAGTCCTATACATTTTGCAAGTTGTATGAACTCATGAAGATCTACAGAGTCCAGACATTCAACAAAACTCTGTCAAGGAGTTAGAAAAGACCACTGAAGAGCTGTGGAGCTTCGTTGCCTTGGAAAAAGGTCCCTAGACCAGATATAATAACTTCTTGAAAAAGCATCTCCATCTCGAGGGTGTGACAAGCCCTTGAATTCCTTAGACACAATTGCTATATGTTGCATCATGAGGTCAGGCAGATTATTTCCAGCATCTGCCTTCACATCTGCTTTCCTCTTGGTAGTCAAGGAGGTCTTTGCCTCTTTGTTTGTCTGCAAGGAGGAAGATTTCAATAGCCAAATGGCAGGTCACTCTGGGTGTCCTGAGGAAAAGCAGCAGAGTCAGGTGTGGGGTGCCCTACCCAGTGGCTCCAAGCGTGCAGCTTTTTCTCCCTCATAGAGGATCAGTGTCATGCACTGTAATTATACCTCTATAGAGACTGAGAAGGCAACGGCACCCCACTCCAGTGCCTTGCCTGGGAAATCCCATGGACGGAGGAGCCTCGTAGGCTACAGTCCATGGGGTCGCTAAGAGTCGGACACGACTCAGTGACTTCACTTTCACTTTCACTGGAGTGGCAACCCACTCCAGTGTTCTTGCCTGGAGAATCCCAGGGATGGGGGAGCCTGGTGGGCTGCCATCTATGGGGTCGCACAGAGTTGGACACGACTGAAGCGACTTAGCAGCAGCAGCAGAGGTAGAGAAATTCTGAACACCTCACCACAAAATGTACTGTTGTTATGAAACGCAGGACTAGCTGCTCCCTGCTTGAAAAGCTGATAAAAGGCTAGGTTGGAGGCAAGGAAAGTTTACTTTATTATGGAGACTGGTAACCAGGATGGAGTGAGCGGATGGAGAGGTGAGGGGGTGGGCGAGGGAGGAGGCCAGTCCAAAGGCTGACTGCCCATGACTGGCAGTCAGTGGGCAAGAGCTTTTAAACAAGGAGAGAGGGTGCTACGTACAAGAACAAGACAGTCAGCTCGGATAGTCATCTTAAAATCAGTCATCAGTGGTCTCACCGGCATCGTTGTGATTGTTTTAGGTACAATTAACCTTCAGTTCCGGGGTTGGTTTGCTTCCATTTCTTTGAGGCCATTTCTTGGAACTGCAGCAGCTTATGTCGTGGCTACGGTCTGGTCATCCTGAAGTTAACTTCTTCCACCTGCTGGGGTTTCATTATCTATAAGACAGCTCCCAGGATATGACTCAGAATATTATCTGTAACCCTTGAGAAGGAACTAAAGGTCCTTGGCTTTGCCTACAGACAGAACTATTATTATTTGG
Source organism: Madoqua kirkii (assembly GCA_006408675.1). Taxonomy (NCBI): domain Eukaryota; kingdom Metazoa; phylum Chordata; class Mammalia; order Artiodactyla; family Bovidae; genus Madoqua; species Madoqua kirkii. The sequence continues at coordinate 29,101 of SJYC01131543.1, forward strand.
TCTCCTTTGATTATTTTCCTTTGTTTCTGCATGTTCTCACGTCTCTGATTAAAGTTACTCTTTAACTGAAGTTTGTTCATAGATAAAAGGCAGGCTGAGGACAGGGTTCTGCTCCGTTTCACAATGGGCTCAGAGAATTTTGAAAAGGCAGGGTCACTTCCTGTAAACTAAGTCTCAGTGTGGGAATGCTTTCGGAAAGATGTCTAATTGATGATCAGTCTCCCATGACAGAGGGTCCCAAGATGAACTACAGTTTCTTGCCCTGGGATATCGTCCTTTGGGTTGGAAATCTTATCAGTTCAGTTCAGTTGCTCAGTTGTTTCCTACTCTTTGCAACCCTATGGACTGCAGCACGCTATGCTTCCCTGTACATCACCAGCTCCCAGAATTTACTCAAACTCACGTCCATCGAGTCAGTGATGTCATCCAACCATCTCATCCTCTGTCGTCCCCTTCTCCTCTGCCTTCAATCTTTCCCAGGATTAGGGTCTTTTACAATGAGTCAGCTCTTCGCATCAGGTGGTCAAAGGATTGGAACTTCAGCTTCAGCCATCAGTCCTTCCAATGAATATTCAGGATTGATTTCCTTTAGGATGGACTGGTTGGATCTCCTTGCCATCCAAGGGACTCTCAAGAGTCTTCTCCAGCACCACAGTTCAAAAGCATCAATTCTTCGGCGCTCAGCCTTCTCCACAGTCCAGCTCTCACATCCATACATGACTACTGGAAAAACCATAACCTTGACTAGAGAGACCTTTGTTGGCAAAGTAATGTCTCTGCTTTTTAATATGCTGACTAGATTGGTCATAGCTTTTCTTCTAAGGAGCAAGTGCCTTTTAATTTCATGGCTGCAGTCACCATCTGCAGTGATTTTGGACCATAAGAAAATAAAGTCTGTCACTGTTTCCATTGTTTCTCCATCTATTTCCCATGAAGTGATGGGACCAGATGCCATGATCTTAGTTTTCTGAATGTTGAATTTTAAGCCAACTTTTTCACTCTCCTCTTTCACTTTCATCAGGAGGCGCTTAGTTCTTCACTTTTTGCTGTAAGGGAAGTCTTATATCAAGCATTTAATCCCTCTTTCACCTGATAGCCCTTCAAACATTTTGAGATAGTTATAAAAGATGGCCCTTTAGAAGTACATTTTTTTTCTTGTAGTCTTTTTCAGTCTCTCTATAAACACTAGATTGGACTACTTTGAAACTTTTTTTTCTTATTAACAAGTGGAAACTGCAAGTTTTGACAGCCCCAAATCCAAAGCCTAGTTTCACAAGCCCTCCTATATTCCTAGATCTAGCTGGCAATAGTGCTCACCCAGGTCTAGAAACTCTGAGCAACATTCACTGGCACATGGCGAATATAGTATAAAGTAGTTAGCATCCTCCCCAAACCTCAGTCTCTCATTTGTGACATATCAGTTCTCCATCCTCTCAAGGCTGGCATTATGGAATGATCTATGATGTCTGATGGAATGGTTTATGATGTCTGATGGAATGATCTATGATGTCTGATGGAATGGTATTCTGAGTTCCTTTAAAAGATGCTAAGAGGTTAAGTTTATTTCCTAACCTTCTCCCCTTCCTGTAGGCCTGTGATCCCGCTCACAACACCCTCTGTTGATCTCTCTGTGTTCCCTTCTCAACACTGAGGCGAGCCCTGCCACTTGGAATATTCAGTGACATAGAACAGAAGCTCTTGGGTACTGGGCTCCCCTGGGTGTGGGTGCATCATGGGATTTGGGTGCTGAGTTCAGTCTGAGCCTGTGCCTTCTTTTCTTTTGAGGATTCAAGGCTACATCCACGTGTCTAGATCAGAAAACCAATTTGGAAGGAAAATGGGATGAATAGGTGATCTCAGGTGAGGCTCAGTGGTGAGGGTCAGGAAGAAGGAAGCTGGATTCAATGAAGGAGCTGGGCAATCTCCACTTTAGAAGGCAGGCTGCCCAGGGGGGGCATTTAAATGCTGATGAAGGTCTATCAAGCTTCAGTCAGGCCGTCTAATGTTTCCTTCTTTTACCTGTTGCTCTGATTGCATATCAAAGGCGAGATTCTTCCCGGATTTTGAAAAACAAAATAAATGAATGCCAAATGCTCTTTGGGACACAAAATTTCTATCCACATCTCAGGACCTTCCAACCACTTTGGAAAACAGTTTTTGTTTTCGAAAGACGCCACCTCATTAAAAGTGTTTTGTAACTGGGAGGAAATACACCACGATGGTGTATAGTGGATGATAATAGTGGTTTTTGTTTGGGACCTGGGTCTGTGAACAAGGCTTTTCTTTTTTTTCTGGTTCTCTATGTTTTTGGAATATACTTTCATTATGATGTTTTACAGTGTAAGAATCAAAGAAGAGAAAATTCACAGCCACTCCCCTGAATGAAAACAATAACATTTCTGTTTCCGCTGAAGATGCCAACCTCAGTAGTTTTAATTTAATTCTTTCCCTTCATTTCTCTGTTCTCAACAAGTCTTTTTGTTATCAATATGGGGTTTTCAGCTTAACTGAGTATGTAGGGCTCATAAATCGCTCAAAGACTGCAAAGTGTGGGATTCCATTTTTTCCTTCCATTTTAATTTCCTTTAGCAATTTAGCACTTCTTTTCAAATCACACATATAGAAAAAACAGAGAAATTTCTTAACACCCCTTTGGCAAATCACATGGCAAGAACTGCCACTGTTTCTATTTACATGCTTTGGGCAAGTTACGTTTCAAGTAAAGAACTTCATCTTAGAACCAAAAGAAAAAAAAAAGGAAAAAAATATTTGAAGTCTTTGTAAGCAACTAATTCTTTGAGACAAGATGTACTATGAAAAACAAAACATTAACCCAGAATTTTATACAGTGATAAAAGAAGAATGTACCTCTTAAGAATTTGTAATATTAAATATTATGCTCTTAGAGAAAATACCATCTAAATACAAGATATTTTGTATTTTCCTTAGTGGGATGTTAGTATTTACATGAGCCAGAATATCAATTTTTAGTAAAAGTATAATCATATTTTCATAAAAATACAGTATATGACTCAGATGAAGCCTCCAAATCTCAAAGTCTACACTTACAACAAAACACTGTATTTGGCAGCTACTGATAAATTAAAAGAAAGGGTGTGATCGTATATAAGGGAAATTCACTTAGTTTCAGATAAACATACTTTCACAATATTCAAACTCTTGTAGAGTTTCCTTTTATTTGGGAGTTAAGTTATAACATATTCAAGGAGAGAAAACATGAGGTTAATGAGGAGCAATTATGGTAAAATCAACTTTTTCTTCCTAAGCTCTGAAGGTAACAAAAAATGTGATACACAAAGGCGAACTGGGATGTACTTATGTAGTTATTTATAATTTGGAAATTTTGCAAAAGAATTAAAATTCACACGAATTTATACAAATATGTTTTCTTTGCTAGTTCCAGTCAGTTTCTAACTTTTTGCCTTTTTAATATCACTATATCCCTGAATAACAGTAGTGTTGATTTGCAGTTTGCAAGTAGCTTTTTTTCTTTATTCACAAGAAATTGGCTGAATGCACAGTTGATGGACAAAGAAAATCCCTTTCCATTCATTTTTATTTAACTTATTAATTTTTCTTTTTACTAATTGTTTTTGTTTTGTTTTGCTTTGCTTTGCTTTTTTGAGATGGGTTTGGAAATCTTTTGAAGGTTTTCTTTTGCATTTTTTTTTTTAAGTGAAGTATAGTTGATTTATAAGGATGTGCAGTTTTCAGGTGGGCAGCAAAGTGATTCAGTTATACATATACAAACATTTTTCTTTAAAATACTCTTTTCCATTATTTTTTCTCATAGGATATTGAATATCGTTCTCTGTGTTTATTAATTTTAATTTATGCAACTGTTTCTTTGTTAAAAGGTGAGTTCAGGTTACAAGGATTTCTTCAGGACAACCTCTTTTGCTGTCCGTGAAATGATGTTCTTTTATTTCTGAATTCATGGATCACTGTTTAGAATTTGTTTTCAGACTTAAACTCAGTGGAAGACCTCTCACAAGGGTGAGAGATTCAGCCCTGTTACAGCTTTGCCAACAAAGGTCCATCTACTCAAAGCTATGGTCTTTCCAGTAGTCATGTATGGATGTGAGAGTTGGACTATAAAGAAAGCTGAGTGACAAACAATTGATGCTTTTGCACTGTGATGTTGGAGAAGAGTCTTGAGGGTCCCTTGGACTGCAAGGAGATCCAACTAGTCCATCCTAAAGGAAATCAGTGCTGAATATTCATTGGAAGGACTGATGCTAAAGCTGAAACTCCAATACTTTGGCCACCTTCTTGATATAAAGAACTAGCTCACTGGAAAGCCCCTGATGCTGGGAAAGATTGAAGGCAGAAGGAGAAGGGGACGACAGAGGATGAGACGTTTGAATGACATCATCAACTCTATGGCCATGAGTTTGAGTAAACTCCGGGAGTTGGTGATGGACAGGGAAGCCTGGCTTACTGCAGTTCCTGGGGTCACAAACAGTCAGACCCAACTGAGTGACTGAACTGAACTGGTGGCTTTGCTTGGGGACCTGGTGGATAGTGTTAGTCGCTCAGTCATGTCCAGCTGTTTGTGACCCCATGGACTGTCCACCAGGCTCCTCTGTCCATAGAATTCTCCAGGCAAGAATACTGGGACGCGTAGTCATTCCCTTCTCCAGGGGATCTTCCCAACCCGGGGATAGAACCTGGGTCTCCTGCACTGTGGGCAGATTCTTTACCATGGATAGAGGTTTACAATGCAAAGCAATGAGAGTTTAGCTTTACAAATAAGTGGAGAATTAAAAGAGTCCTATCGCTTTAAGAAAACAGCACATAGAGTAAACAGCAGGGTCCTACTGTAAAGCACAGGGAACTATTATCCTATAATAAACTGTAATGGAAAAGAATACAGAAAAAGTTCTATCTATAATTGAGTCACTTTGCTGTACAGCAGAGATTGACACAATGTTGTAAATCAACTATACTCTAATAAAAAATAAATATATAAAAAAGAGAACACACAGAGGTCAAATGGAGGTGGTGTTTCTGGTTTTGTTTATTTTTATTAGATTATTTTATTAATTTTTATTAATTATTTTGCATTGGTAAGATTTAAGTTTGGCATTTTCCAGATGCATTTAGAATATGACTAACCTGGTCAAGATTCTTAAAGAATAATTGTAATAGAAATTAAAGTGCTCCCCCATCAACCAATTCTGATTGTTTTAAACCAAATTCTCTATGTAGCAACTAAGCTGGAAATGAGATCAATACTTGCTTAGGGCACTGGCAGTTCCTTGAACTCCATTTTCTCATTTCTATTATAACCCTGAGAATAATTGGTAGGCTTTGCCAGGCTGCTTTATCTCCTATCAGCCATATTATGTGGACGTGCTTAGAAAATTTCAGTTTTTGGCCACAGGGCTAATGGTCCACCCAATATATATATTGTCCCTTCCAAAGTCCCAGTCACCCACCCACATTACCACTTAGGGCCCCTGCATTTGTGTAACTACCTCCTGCCATAAAGGGTGTCACTTATGGGCTGAAGTTTTCAAGAAACGGGCGTACCTTCTTCTACTAGTTGGAAATAGAGTTCCCAAAGCCCGAGAAGGTGATAGGAACTCAAGACAGAAGAAACCTTGAGAGGATATAAAGAAGTAGGAACCTCGGCTCTACCCCTCACTGGCTCTGGCATGGATTTGTGGTCCTCAAAGTGCAGGATCCATAGGATTCCCAAAGATCTTTTCATGGTGTCCATGAGGGCAAAGCTGCTTTTCATAATGTTACCAGATATTATTACATGCTCACAGATTCTGTTAGAGTGTGTAGGAAGTTTTCTACACTACACAGGATGACATCATGGCTCTGATGGAACATGTGCATTCTCATGTTTTTAAAAATTTTTCTTCTGTTTAATTTCTAATAAATATTAATAGATGTAATTCACATAAGCAAAAGCTCTTTAGAGTCATTAACAATTTTTAAGAGTATAAGAACTCTTGAGACCAGACCTTTGACAAGTCGTGAGCAAGATATTTTTTTTCTAAGGTTTTGAATGTCTTCGAAGCTTTGTGAACTAATTCTTTTATATATACAAACTAATCATAACATTTTTAAATTGTTATGCCTTTCCCCCCCATATTAAGTTGTAATGGAGATTAAAATACTCTGGAATCTATGTTTAGAAGATCTCTTTTCAGAAATGTGTTCTTGCTTTATGTATCAGGAATTACACCGTTTATGACATGGGCAATCTCCTTAAACAAATTATAAAATAGGAAGGATAAACATATTTGTTTCAAAGGGATTGGAAGGTAGTATATGATTTCAAACTAATAAACCTGCTAACTACATTTCTGGCAGTCTGTTTTTTAAAAATGTTTATTGGAGTAGAGTTATTTACAATCTTATGTTACTTTCCAGTGTACAGCACAGTGATTCGGTGATACATATACTTATATTCATTCTTTTTCAGACTCTTTTCTCACATAGGTTTCACAGAATACTGAGCATAGTTTCCTGTGCTGTAAAGTAGGCCCTTGCTGGTTATCTATCTTATTCACAGTACTGTTCAGTCCCTCAGTGATATCCAGCTCGTTGCAACCCTATGAACTCTAGCCCACCAGACTCCTCTGTCTACGGGGCTTTTCAGGCAAGAATACTGAAGTGGGTTGTCACTTCCTGTTCCAAGCACTCTTCCCTACCCAGGGACTGAACCTACGTTTCCTGCATTGCAGGCGGATTATTTACCTGCTGAGCTTTTGGAAGGTTCATACATGTTAATCTGTGCTGATTTATACACCTCCCCACTTCTCCTTCAATAACCATAAATTTGGTTTTGATATCTGTAAGTCTGTTTTACAAATCTATTTGCATCATTTTAAAAATTGGGTTCCACATTCGAGTTATATCATATGATATGTCTTTCTTTGCCTGACTTATGTCACTTAGTATGATACTCTGTAAGTCTATCCATGTTGCTGCAAATGGTATTATCTTTCTTTTTATGGCTTGGTAATATTTCATTGCGTATATGTACCACATCTTCTTTATCCATTTATCTGTTGACAGACACTTAAGCTGTCTCCATGTCACAGCTATTGTAAATAGAGCTGCAATGAATGCCGGGATGCACACATCTTTTGGATCATGGTTTTCTCTGGGTATATGACCAAGAGTGAGATCTCTAGATCTCTAGATTTCTAGCAGTCTTAATCATATGCCTGCTGTGGTCATCCAAGGGTCTGGATAAAGATGCTTATGACACTTTTGATGGAAACAAACCAATACAACTTTGATTGTGTCTGTTTCTCAGAGACATTCTGTAGTTTCATACAGGTCCTTAGGGTCAAGCCCCATCTTCCACAAAGCCCTTCTGGATCTTCTCCTACCACCCTGCCTGGCCTCACCTCAGAACTCTCTTTCTAGCTTTGATTCTATTCCAGGTCCAACTTGTAAATACCTCTTAATCCAGCAAGATGCTTGATTTACAGTTTCAATCGCCTGTGCTTTTTTCTTTAATTGAGGTATACTTGATTTACAAAACTGTTAGTTTCAGGTGTATGGTATGGTGATTCCATTTTTTTGCAGATTATATTCCATTACAGGTTATTACAAGCTATCAGGTATAATTCTCTGTGCTATACAATAGATCCTTGTTGCTTATCGATTTTACATCTAGTTTATATTTGTTAACCCCATAACCCTGATTTGGGTTTCTATGATAGCTTAGTTGGTAGAGAATTCGCCTACAATGCAGGAGCCCCTGGTTTTATTCCTGGGTCAGGAAGATCCTCTGGAGAATGGCGGATTATTTACCTGCTGAGCTTTTGGAAGGTTCATACATGTTAATCTGTGCTGATTTATACACCTCCCCACTTCTCCTTCAATAACCATAAATTTGGTTTTGATATCTGTAAGTCTGTTTTACAAATCTATTTGCATCATTTTAAAAATTGGGTTCCACATTCGAGTTATATCATATGATATGTCTTTCTTTGCCTGACTTATGTCACTTAGTATGATACTCTGTAAGTCTATCCATGTTGCTGCAAATGGTATTATCTTTCTTTTTATGGCTTGGTAATATTTCATTGCGTATATGTACCACATCTTCTTTATCCATTTATCTGTTGACAGACACTTAAGCTGTCTCCATGTCACAGCTATTGTAAATAGAGCTGCAATGAATGCCGGGATGCACACATCTTTTGGATCATGGTTTTCTCTGGGTATATGACCAAGAGTGAGATCTCTAGATCTCTAGATTTCTAGCAGTCTTAATCATATGCCTGCTGTGGTCATCCAAGGGTCTGGATAAAGATGCTTATGACACTTTTGATGGAAACAAACCAATACAACTTTGATTGTGTCTGTTTCTCAGAGACATTCTGTAGTTTCATACAGGTCCTTAGGGTCAAGCCCCATCTTCCACAAAGCCCTTCTGGATCTTCTCCTACCACCCTGCCCTGGCCTCACCTCAGAACTCTCTTTCTAGCTTTGATTCTATTCCAGGTCCAACTTGTAAATACCTCTTAATCCAGCAAGATGCTTGATTTACAGTTTCAATCGCCTGTGCTTTTTTCTTTAATTGAGGTATACTTGATTTACAAAACTGTTAGTTTCAGGTGTATGGTATGGTGATTCCATTTTTTTGCAGATTATATTCCATTACAGGTTATTACAAGCTATCAGGTATAATTCTCTGTGCTATACAATAGATCCTTGTTGCTTATCGATTTTACATCTAGTTTATATTTGTTAACCCCATAACCCTGATTTGGGTTTCTATGATAGCTTAGTTGGTAGAGAATTCGCCTACAATGCAGGAGCCCCTGGTTTTATTCCTGGGTCAGGAAGATCCTCTGGAGAAGGGATAGGCAACCCACTCCAGCATTCTTGAGCTTCCCCTGTGGCTCAGCTGGTAAAGAGTCTGCCTGCAATGCAGGAAACCTGGGTTTGATCCCTGGGTTGGGAAGATCTCCTGGAGAAGGGAAAGGCTACCCACTCCAGTATTCTGGCCTGGAGAATTCCATGGACTGTACACTCCATGGGTTTGCAAACAGTCAGACATGACTGAGTGACTTTCACTAATCCTAATTTTTTCCTCCCCTGCTCCCTTTCCTCTTTGGTGACCATCAGCTAATTTTCAATGTCTGTGAGTCTGCTTCTGTTTTGTATATACATTTATTTGTATTATTTGTTAGATTCTACATATGAGATATCATAGTGTGTTTGTCTTTCTTGGTCTGACATATTTCACTAAGCATAATATTCTCTAGGTCCATTCATGTTGCTGCAAATGGTAATATTGCATTTCTTTTTTATGAATGAATAATATTCCATTATATGTGTATTTATGTATATATATATATGGATTTCCCTGGTGACACAGTGGTAAAGAATCTGCCTTCCAATGCAGGTTTGATCCCTGGGTCAAGAAGATCACCTGGAGAAGGAAATGACAATGCACTCTAATATTCTTGCCTGGAAAATCCCATGGACAGAGGAGCCTTCTAGGCTGCAGTCCATTCAGTTAAACAACAGCAGCGCCATCAGTATAGATATACATCCCACAGGTTCTAAAGGCAGTCGTCTCTTGATGACTCACTTGGTTTGTCTCAAAGTCTTGGGTGTTGTACATAGTGCTGCTGTGAACATTAGGGTGCACGTATCCTTCTGAATTATTGTTTTCTCTAGATATTGCCCAGGAAAGGGACTGCAGGATTACATGGTAGTTCTGTTGCTGGTTTTTAAAGGAACCTCCAGAGTGGTTGCCGCAGTTTACATTCCCACCAACCGTGTAGAAGGTTTCCCTTTCCTCCTCACCCTCTCCCTCCAGCATTCGTTATTTATAGACTTTTTGATGACCATTCTGACCATTCTCACTGGGGTTTTGATTTGTGTTTCTCTAATGATTAGTGATGCTGAGCATCTTTTCATGTGTCTATTCTTGTTACCCCTCAGCACTTGTAATTCCATGTTCCAGGACACCTGCAGATCCAAAGGGAGAGACCTACGACTCATGTCATAAGGTCACAGTCCAGGTGTGGCTGTGTCCTGGCACAAACCTTGCCACCAGCCAATCTGGATAAGAGATGAGGCCTCTTTCTTATGCCACAAAGGAGATCTACCCTCTACCCATGTATGACAACATTGTTCAATCTGTTAAAGAAATGAGTCAGATAAAGGGCTTTCTAGATAGTCAAATACAAAACATTTGCAATAGCACTCATATCTGTAAGATATCACTTCTATGTAGAGTCCAAAAAACTACAATGAAGGAATTAATATAATGAAAAAAATAAATAGACTCATATAATTCTAATGAGGTAGATGAATCCTGAGCCTAGTATACAGAGTAAAGTAAGTCAGAAAGACAAAAAAAAATATTGTATATTAACATATATATATATTGGAATCTAGAAAGACAGTACAGATGAACCCATTTGCATGGCAGCAATGGAGACACAGATATAAAGAACAGACTTATGAACATGGGATGGGGGAGGAGATGGTGGGATGTATGAAGATCATAACAGAAACATATACATTACCATATGTAAAACAGATAACCAATGGGAATTTGCTGTGTGACTTGGGGAACTCAAACCCGGGCTCTGTAAGAACCTAGAGGGGTAAGATGGGAAGGGAGGTTGGGGAAGGTTTTAGAGGGAGGGGACATAGGTATACCTATGACTGATTCATGATGGTGTTTGGCAGAAACCAAACACAATATTGTAGAGCAATTATCCTTCAATTACAAATTTAAAAAAAAAAAAACAGACTCATAGATACAGAGTACAAACTACTGGTTACCAGTAGGAAGAGGAAAGGGGGAGAGGCAATATAGGGGTTAGGACGTAAGAGGTACAACTAGTTATGTCTAAAATAAGTTATAAGGATATATTGTACAACACAGGGAATACAGCCAGTATTTTATATTAACTATAAATGGAGAATAATCTTTAAACATTGTGGATCACTATATTGTACACTTGCAACTTCTATAAAATTGTACATCAACTGCACTTCAAAAAAAACTTCTCTCAGTTCAGTTCATATTATTGGATTTACATTGCATGCTGGTTTGGGGAAGGAGACTATAATTCAAAAATCAGTAGGCGTTATCTCTGCTTTCTAGGAACACAGAAGCACTTGGGGGCAGGAATAGGGGTGCTGTAACCCCAAACTATAATTGCAGATTTATGGTGGTGTATGCTGGGTGCCACAGTACTTGAGCCAGAGGGCGGTGGGGGTGGGCAGGGCACTGTTCCAGAAGACAGGAGCTAAGCTTGAAGGTACACTTGAACATTTTCGCCATTGTGTTCAATATTTCTAGTCCTAGGAGACCACAAACTCAACAACTATTTGTCAAATAAATCATTGAGATTCATTGGAGTCATAAGTAGGATCTGGAAAGATTTCATGGAGAAGATAACATTTGTCATGGATAGTTTTTAAGCTTTAGGGAAGGTAAGCCATTCATTCTGTGGCTACAGAATATGCCGAGGACAGATGCTTAATAAAAAATGTTTGAGAAGAGGGCGGCCGGGGCCCGCTGTACGTTGTTGAATACGGACGAGTATGTGACAATGAAGAGGACTTGGCTGATACGTGTGATCCATTTCCAATGTGCCAGACGTTTGTCAGAACATGCTCTCATTTACTCTCCAGAATTGCAGAGCTTGTGGCGAACACGAACATGTCACCCAGCTCTGCCTGCAGAGAGCTGCTCCCATCTGTGGAGACTGTGGTTGGCTCTAAGTTCTTGTTCTGCTGTCAGCCCCTTCCAAGCTGGCCTCAGAGGCTGAGAGCTGCCCGCCAGCAGGCCCTTTCTGGGGACAGCCTACGACAGTAACTGAAGCATGCTGGGGCTATGCTGTCGGTTTTATTTGCTCCAGGGCTGGCCACGGTCATGTTGGACGTTCACTGCAGGTTTTCTTTCTTTCTTAGTCTCACCTGCTCCCTCTCTTTCTATCACAGAGCACAAGTTCCTCTCGCGGTCTTGTATGGTGCTGAGATCCACTTCTGGAGAATCTAATCTGCTACTGCCAAGTCACTTCAGTCATGTCTGACTCTGTGCGACCCCATAGACAGCAGCCCACCAGGCTCTGCAGTCCCTGGGATTCTCCAGGCAAGAACACTGGAGTGGGTTGCCATTTCCTTCTCCAATGCATGAAAGTGAAAAGTGAAAGTGAAGTCGCTCAGTCGTGTCCGACTCCTAGCGACCCCATGGACTGCAGCCCACCAGGCTCCTCTGACCATGGGATTTTCCCGGCAAGAGTACCGGAGTGGGGCGCCAGTGCCTTCTCCGGGAGAATCTGATCTGCTAGGCTGTTAATCTCCACATTGACAGACTGAACACAGTGGCCCTGAGAGGGCGTGCATCTTCCCAAAGCCCCGCAGCGGTTTCCGTCTCAGACTCACTGACCCCTGAGGGCTCAGAACTCCACAGTGGGGCTTTCCCGGTGGCCCAGTAGTTAAGACTTCACCTTCCTGCACAGAGCATGTGGTTCGATCCCTAGTAGGGGGGCTAAGATCCCACAGGCCTGATGGCCAAAAATCCGAAAGATTAAACAGAAGAAATAGTGTAACAAATTCAAGTAAGACTTTAAAAATGGTCCAGATTGAAAAAATCTTATAAAAAAGAACCCCACAGTAACTGCAGGGACCAAACTTACAGGATTTAGCCAAAGCTGCCTTCCTCCCCCTGCACACACCATCAGGAGTCACCCCATGATTACTGCAGACAGATGTTTTCTGTTAGGAGAACTCTGGTCATCTGTGGTCCCCAGAGGAAGACAAAGCTGCAGTTAACTCTGTCCACTCTTGGCTTGACTGTTTCTAGCAATCTCTCAAGTCTCAACTTAATCAAAATTAAGCTTTCAAGCTTTCATAATACCCCTTGCAGAATTGACAGCAGTTTATGGCCACCTAGCTGCTTTCCTTTCGCCTTTTCATACTGTCCATGGGGTTCACCAGACAAGAATACTGGAGTGGGTTGACATTTCCTTCTCCGGACGTCAATTTTCCAACAAAGGTCTGAATATTAAAGCTATAGTTTTTCCAGTATCATGTACTGATGTGAGAGTTGGACCATAAAGAAGGCTGAGAACAAAAGAAATGATGTTTTTGAATTATGGGGCTGGAGAAGACTCTTGAGAGTCCTTTGGACAGCAAGGAGTTCAGACCAGTCAATCCTGAAGGAAATCAACCCGAATATTCATTGGAAGGACTGATGCTGAAGCTGAAACTCCAGTACTTTGGCCACCTGATGTGAAGAGCTGACTCACTGGAAAAGACCCTGATGCTGGGAAAGACTGAAGGCAAAAGAAGGGGGCAGCAGAGAATGAAATGGTTAAATAACATCACCATTTCAGTGGACAGGAATTTGAGCAAACTCTGAGAGATAGTGGAGGACAGAGGAGCCTGGCATGCTACAGTCCAGGGGGTCTAAAAGAGTTAAACATAGCTTAACAACTGAACAACAAAACAAAAGTTTGCTTTCTCCTCTCTCTGCTCCATGAGGTTATGACTCCAGGAGGACGTAGGTCACCCCTAAATTCCCATCACTGAGCACACTGCTTGATATACAGTAGGAGCTAAATTTACATTTGTTGAAGGTATGAGTTAAACACACTTAGGATTAACTCTTAATATTCATCTTGGCGCATAGCAGTTCCTGTCGTCTCCTAGTTACTCATCCGTATGAGATATTCACAAAAAGAGATTCATGTAATCCTGGTGAAAGTCCCTCAGTCATGTCCAACTCTTTGTGACCCGTGGACTCTAGCTCACCAAGCTCCTCAGTCCATGGGATTCTCTAGGCAAGAGTACTGGAGTGGGTTGTCGTTTCCTTCTCCAGGGGATCTTCCCGACCCAGGGATCGAATCCAGATCTCCCACATTGCAGGCAGATGCTTAGATGTCAGTTGTTATTATGTTTTGTTGTTCTAGGCTTACAGCACATCTTCTATAATTTCCAGACAACCAAATAAAGTAGTCAGAGATTGGTAGCCACTCATAACTCCTCTTTATATTTACTGCTGGAAGTCAAAGTCTCAGTTGCTCAGTTGTGTCCAACTCTCTGACGCTATGGACTGTAGCCCATCAGGCTCCTCTGTCCGTGGAATCTCCCAGGCAAGAATCCTGGAGTCAGTTGCCATTTCCTTCTCCAGGAAATCTTCCCAACTCAAGGATCGAATCCGGGTTTCCTGCATTGCAGGTAGATTCTTTGCCATCTGGGCCACCGAGGTCATGTTTAATCTCCCTCAGGAGAGGTCTGGGTCCAAAGACAGTCTGCTGTCTTCCAGGAATAGAGATTTTATAGGCATTCTCAGATGCCTGTCCCAGGGCCTGGAAAACTCTTAAATTTGTGAGCTATTTGGTTTGTAAACTCCCTCTTTAAAACCAAAGTCACAGGTGACATCTTTTGACCTTGTTATATATTCCTCTTGGGAAGATTTTTCATCTTGAAATGTGACAAAGTTATGAAACATTGAAGAACTTTTCTCTTTAAACTTTGCCCTATGATCTCACGCAGTAGAAAACCAGGCTCAGGCATTTCTGACCTAGGTTTCTGCTCAGAGAGTCTGTTTCAACTTCTACAGATGATTTACTTTTAAAGATTTCAATTACCCAGACTTTTTAGCTTTTCCCTTTGCAAACTAGTCTGATCTTTTTATAATCATAAATGAATTCTTCAACACAAATATAACGACAACACAGAGTTTTGAAAAAAGAGAAAACAAGAAAAAATGTCACATTTCCACTCCCATGTTGGCATATGAGGTGAGTTTTCTGTCTATTAAAGGCTATTCTTCCTGAGTTGCTCTGAAACCAAACTTATTTCAGTCCTGCACGACTGTGGATTTGAAATTAGAAAATTAGAAATTTGAAATTTCTCCAATACAGTATACTAACGCATATATATAGAATTTAGAAAGATGGTAACGATAACCCTGTACGCGAGACAGCAAAAGAGACACAGGTGTATGGAACAGTCTTTTGGACTCTGTGGGAGAGGGAGAGAAAGAGGGTGGATGATTTGGGAGAATGGCATTGAAACATGTATAACATCATATAAGAAATGAATCGCCAGTCTAGGTTCAATGCAGGGTGCAGGATGCTTGGGGTGGTGCACTGGGATGACCCGGAGGGATGGGGTGGAGGTGGGGGAGATGGGAGGGGGGTTCGGGATTGGGAACACGTGTACACCCATGGTGGATTCATGTTGATGTGTGGCAAAACTGATACAACATTGTAAAGTAAAAAAATTAAAAAATAAAATAAATTTGAAATTAGAAAATTCAGGCTTGAGGCTTATTGCCCAATAGCTCTGTGCGCTTTCCCAACTTATAGAATCTGTGTCTGATTTTCTCCTTAGTAAAACACAGATAATAATTCCTGTTAGTAACCTAGTGGAAAGTGTTGGGGTATTAAACAAGATAGGGCAAAACCCCCTTTAAGCCCTCTTAGTATAAATATGAGCGTCCGTGTCGCTGGTCTCTCTCTGGGTTTTTTCCTGGCCACTGTGCTTTTAATTGGTTAATTACCTGTGGCTGTCCTGGGTCTTCAGCGCTCCTCGGGGGCGCTTCTCCAGTTGCTGTGAGCAGGGGCTCCTCTCCAGCTGTGGGGCACGGGCGTCTCATTGCAGCGGCTTCTCTTGTCACGCAGCTTGGTCTCTAGGCAGGCGGCTGTAGCTCACAGGCTCAGTGATTGTGGCACAAGCACTTTGTTGCCCCTTGGCAAGTGGGACCTTCCCAGATCAGGGATCAAACCCACGCCCCGTGCATTAGCAGGTAAATCTTTAGCCACTGGACCACCAGGGAGGCCCTGACCACTGAGCTTACAGCTGCTGCCGCCGTTACCCCTGCGTGTCCTGGAGCCTCTCTCAGTGCTGCCACAGACTGGACTCATCTCTGCTGCAGCGTTTGCCTCTCTTTCACCTAACGGCTGAATCTGGCAGACAGTTCCTGGTAAACATGCGTAAGATGGGTCCATATCAGAGACTGAACGTGTCCAGATCAGGCTATAACAACTGACTGATGGAAACTGACCTGTAAATGCCCTGGTTCACCTGCCTTTGAAGTGCAATCACTTAGAGGCTCATTGGCCACACTGGACCTAAAAGCTTCCTCAGTGTCATTAAACTCCAGGTGCCTGCAGTGATAACAAGCTCAGTTATACACCATTTCTAGCTTCCAGAATTCTTATTGGATCTCTTCCCTTTACTGACTCACTTGTCCACTCTCTAAATTGTATTTCCTGGGACTATCTCCCAAATAAACTACTTGTACTTGAATTCTTGTCTCAGGGTCTATTTCTGAGGTATATTTCAGGGTCAGTTTCTACCCCAAACTGTGGGAGAAGAGTCTTGAGAGTCTTTTGGACTGCAAGGAGATCAAACCAGTCAATCCTAAAGGAAATGAGTCCTGAATATTCACTGGGAGGACTAATGGTGAAGCTGAAGCTCTAATACTTTGGCCACCTGATGTGAAGAGCTGACTCATTGGAAAAGACCCTGATGCTGTGAAAGACGAGGAGAAGTGGGCAACAGAGGATGAGACAGTTGATGGCCTCACTGACTCAATGGACATGTATTGGAGCAAACTCTGGGAGATAGTGAAGGAAAGGTAAGCCTGGCATGCTATAGCCCATGGGTTTGCAAAGAGCTGGACATGACTTAGTGACTGAACAACAACACCCCAAACTCAGTGTATGTATGAGTCACGATTATTCCTGATGCAAATGACACACATCCAATTGAACTCAATCTAGCCTAGAGCAAAATTAAGAAAGTCTTCATTGACTCTATAAGGCCACTGTCGGAAGGTGACAGATTGTAGTCAAAGAAGTCTGGATCTGCTGAACTCATGGACTTGTTCTCTGTCTCACCAGTGTTTCTTATTTTCAGACAGAAAAGATGATGGCTGTGAGGCATCTCCCAGCACACATTGCCTCTGTGGCACACAGGAGCTGAGAATGGAAACCTTTTGTTCACACCCATATCAATTCCAGAAAAGGTGTTCTATTAACAGTATTGGGATGCTGAACTCTGGACTGGTCACTATATCTAGTGGTTGAAGTATTCTAGGTGATCACCCTTGGAAGAGGACAGCTCTGGGATAAGAGAAGTGGCTTGGCTCAAAAAGACATGGGTAGGGATGAACATCTCACAAACTGGAAAATGGGGATTTCTTGATAATATGGTACATTTTTTGGACATTGTTACTTCAACAGAAACACTTGGAAAAAACAGTGTAACAATAGAACTAATAAATCCTTTTCCAAGTTCAGAATAGACGGCTTAGATGTCACCTTCTGTCTTGGAGGGATGGGAAAATATATTCATTAAGCAGTAGAAATAATAGTCATTTGTCAAACATACATAAGTCATGTTCTGAATTCCATACTAAGTATTTTAAACACGTGATTTTATGTAAACCCCAGAGACGAACCCTGTGACTTGTCATAGGGATGATTAGGATTTTTATTTTATAAATGAGAAAACTGAACGAGCTTCTCAAGGGTTTTCAGCTCCTAAGTGGCAGAGACATTTGCATCCAGGCTGGTGTGGCAATAAGTCCACACTGCGGGCCCCATGCTGTAGCGTCAGCCTGAAACTGATGCTTTGTGGAGGGCGCTGAGGCTGGACCTATGTATGCTAATGCTCATCTGCTGTGACGATCCTCTGTAGCATTCAGACCCAATAAAAAACAGCCCACTGATTGAATGGAAGGGTGAAGTAACTCCTTTCTTTCAAACCTCACACTTGAGGTTGGATTCTATGGTCCAACACCAAAGTTTCCTTCTGACCTGAGAGCTTGCAGATCTTACACCTAGAACCAACAAACCTAGATAAGCCTTTTTATTTAATGATAGCAGAGCTGGAGTTGTCAGGGTTGCCACACTGCTGTCCTTTTCCAGTGAGCCCAGGTCTCTTGATCAAGTGGGCACTAGGTTGGATCAGATTTGAAGAGAATTCATTTAGGAAGTTTCTGTTTTAAAATTCGTTTTTTATTATTTTTATTTTTTTCTTTACCCCCCTTTTATTGTGGTAAAATACACTTCAGTTCAGTTCAGTCACTCAGTCGTGTCCTAATCTTTGTGACCCCATGGACTGCAGCACACCAGGCTTCCCTGTCCATCACCAGCTCCCAGAGCCTGCTACAACTCATGCTCATTGTGTCGGTGATGCCAGCTAACCATCTCACCCTCTGTCGTCCCCTTCTCCTCCCACCTTCAATCTTTCCCAGCATCAGGGTTTTTCCAGTGAGTCGGTTCTTTGCATCGGGTGGCCAAAGTATTGGAGTTTCAGATTCAGCATCAGTCCTTCCAACGAATATTCAGGACTGATTTCCTTTAGGATTGACTAGTTGGATCTCCTTTCTGTCCAAGGGACTCTCAAGAGTCTTCAACACCACAGTTCAAAAGCATCGATACTTTGGTGCTCAGCTCTTTTTTATAGTCCAACTCTCTTATCCATACGTGACAACTGGAAAAACCATAGCTTTGACTAACTAGATGGACCTTTGTTGGTAAAGTAATGTCTCTGCTTTTTAATATGCTGTCTAGGTGGGTCATAGCTTTCCTTCCAAGGAGCAAACATCTTGTTATTTCATGGCTTCAGTCACCATCTGCAGTGATTTTGGAGCCCAGAAAATAAAGTTTGTCACTGTTTCCATTGTCTCCTTCTAATTCCCATGAAGTGATGGGACCAGATGCCATGATCTTAGTTTTCTGAATGTTGAATTTTAAGCCAACTTTTTCACTCACCTCTTTTATTTTCATCAAGAGTTTCTTTAGTAGTTCTTCACTTTCTGTCATAAAGGTGGTGCCATCTGCATATCTGAGGTTATTGATATTTCTCCCGGCAATCTTGATTCCAGCTTGTGCTTCATCCAGCCTGGCATTTCACATTTCAAATGTACTCTGCATTTAAGTTAAATAAGCAGGGTGACAATATACAGCCTTGACGTACACCTTTCCCAATTTGGAACCAGTCTGTTGTTCCATGTCTAGTTCTAACTTTTTTTTCTTGACCTGCATACAGATTTCTCAGGAGGCAGGTCAGGTAGTCTGATGTTCCCATCTCTTGAGGGATTTTCCACAATTTGTTGTGATCCACACAGTCAAAGGCTTTGGCATAATCAATAAAGCAGAAGTAACCTGGATGTAGATTAATACAATAAAATGAGTCTTTGTAGAAATCATTGGAAGAGTTGAAGGAGCAGTTGAATTCTGGGTATTCAGGAGTGTCTCCCAGAACACTGCAGAACTGTCCCCAGTGGACCACCATCATGGAATGTCACCAAAATCAAGAACTCACTGCTGCCCCCCTAGGTATCCAGTGAAACTGCCTCTGAACTGCCAGGAAGCTGCCTTGTGGATACCCAAGACCATGATCCACGATTTAGGAAACCAAATCAAGAGACCACCATGACCTCTACAGTCACTATAGCCTCTGCCTTTTCATCGTCAGGAATTTTAAATTGCGATGGTACAGAGAAACCTCATGCTCTCACGATGGTGTTAGTAGACACTGCCCACTAGAACCATGCCAGCATCCAGAACCTTAGCTTCAAGGGAGTCAGCAAAGCAGTTAGCATGTCTGTGCTCTCCAAGCAGAAAGAGGATGGTGTGAACATGGAGCGGTCCATCTAAAGGATCCAGTGAAGGATATTCATTTAGTTTAGGGGGGTAGAGAAAGCTTCTTCCTGGAGGCAACATTTCAGCTGCCTGC
The DNA here is from genome assembly GCA_006408675.1 of Madoqua kirkii. Lineage (NCBI taxonomy): Eukaryota > Metazoa > Chordata > Mammalia > Artiodactyla > Bovidae > Madoqua > Madoqua kirkii. Next base: position 48,835 of record SJYC01131543.1, read on the forward strand.
ATGCTAAGTCGCTTCAGTTGTGTCCAACTCTTTGTGGCACCATGGACTGTAGCCTGCCAGGCTCCTCTGTATGTTTCAGCACAGACACGAAACATGAGCAGGATTTGGAATACAGCTGAGGAGTGAGAGGTGATCTGTATGCGTGAGAGAGGGGGTCTTGTGCTAGGTGGGTGGCCGGTATGCCCAGAGAGCTGGGCAGCAGAGGGTGGAGCAGGATGGGTTAGAGGAGAGGAACATTGCTCACAGGGGGCCTTCTGGATCACTTCTAAGATTACTACAATGGAACTCGAACTGCGTGGAAACTCACTGGGCTGTTAAAGCAGGATGAACTTGATTTGCTTTATATCTATGAAGGTTATTCTCACCGATGTGTCAACAGTGGTTAGGGTCAGCAGGAGGAGAAATGAGACTAGCAGGCTTAATGAGGAAGAGCGGTTGGATGAAGGTGACCTCAGCGCAGGTGATGCAATGGATGGAGGAACAGGAGGTGCGTTTTGGAGACAGAGCTGGCAGGATTCGACGCTGGGCTGGTGGAAGCAGAGGTAAGGGTGAGGGAGGAAAGAATCTGAGCCTGACTCCTGAGTGTCTCGTCTCAACAGCTGGAGGGGATGCCCACACCACTTAATGCACTGGGCAAGGGGGTTGAGCCAGTGTGCCCTATATGACCTAATCTCTGAGGTCACAGATTGTCATTGCTATGACCAGACAGGTGCCCCCAGATTCAAAGCAAAGAAACCAAGGTTTCTCATCTCAGTGGAAGGGGTTTTAAAGCATCACTGAAGAAAGATCATGGGAGACAGGAAATCGTGTATGGGCATTTTGGAAAGTATTGTTTGCTACAGTATCCAAAATTATCATGCTCTTTCCATTTATTTAAGACTTCTGTTGTGTCTCTCTGTAGATTTTTATTTTACTTCTTTAGATTTTTTTCTTCAGGTGGATCATGTTTAAAGTCTTTATTGAATTTGTTACAATATTGCTCCTGTTTTATGTTTTGGATGTTTGACCTGGAGGCATGTGGGATCTCAGCTCCCCCACCAGGAATCAAACCCACATCCCCTGCATTGGAAGGGAAGTCTTAACCACAAGACAACCAGCCAAGTCCCTCTCTGCAGATGTTTAGATTTTATGCCTAGAGATCGGACACATTTAGAACAGACCACTCTGCTATGTTGTCTTATTTGATGCTACTGTAATTGTATTTCAATTGTATTTCCTTTATGTATTTTATGTATTTTCAGTTATGGTTATCACAGACAAGGCTATGGCACTTGTGTGTTTAGTGTTTAATTTTGTAGCCTTCACATTAGGGAATATCTCAGGGAAGTATTAGTTTAAGACACTGCTCAATTACCAGGTCCTTATTTGTTTGACAGTTTTGACTGTCACGTGACAAAATTTCCACATCTAGCCCCAAAGAAGATAGAAATGGGTTATTATTTTATTGTAACATTCACTGAAAGATTCTGAGACTCAGATTTTATAAATTCACCTTATAGAGAGACAATCTCATAATAAAAGAAGTAATTCCTCTTACAGATTTTTCTCTGTGTTTTTGGCCCTTGAGGTCTCCATTTTTACAAAATATAGGGAAAAGTTTGAAAACAACTGATTTATTTTAATACAGTCAGAAGTCCAGATTATAGAAGCTGGGCATGTTCCAGCATCAAGAAAATGTATTACTGTTTATTATTAAAATTAAATATTATGATCATGATGTTATTACTACTAATAATAAAAATGATTTTTATTTGTTCTTCTTTATATTTGCTTATTAGTATTTTTCAATTTACCATGTAATGCATGTATAATAAAAAAGTGAAAAATCCATCCAAATTCCTTAGAAAGCATTTAGAAAACACAGGGAAGTAAAAGGAAAATTAATAAAGTGACTCAAAATCTTGCTACCTGGAGGTAATGTTTGGGGATTCAAATTTCCAGGTCGTAGAATTCCTTAACTAAAAATTGGTTTGTACTCTACATATCTTATTTACCCTGTTCTTTTGTTTGGGAAAAAATAGATCCCATATGAATAAGTAATCTTTGGATATAACATTTCAAAAACTGCATGTTCTGAACTTTTCATAAATACTCATTAGCTAGTGAAGCTGAGCGTATGCACGTTCTAGCCAGTGGTGTAAATCCTGCCCTGTCCACTTCCTACTGCAGTGCCAGCTGTCCCAGCCTTGGTGGCTAAAAGAGCTGGAAAATCTTATTACTGTTGTAATTGTCAGTTCCCTAAATATTAATAAGATCGATCATTTTCTCTAGAAGATTCAATAGACAATTGCCTTTGTCAGAATTGCTTGAAAATTCTATTGGAGTAAAGCCTTGGGGGAGACATCTGTATGGGTAAATTTGCAAATATTTAATATTCAGATTGTCATGTCTCCAGGTTTAGTCCCTTTCACATGCACGCACTCACTAAATTCCTATTGTTTTAGTCACTGGCAAATACTTATTGATGGTCTACTTTGTGGCAAGCCCTGTTCTGTTCCCTGGTGACAGAACAGTGAGTGGAAGTGGCAAAGTCCCTGACGGGGACAAAGAAGCAACAAGGAGCGCATGATAATGCCGGGGAGAACACGGGGTGGAGTCTGGGGGCTTCAGGGAGATGGAGTGCAGGGGGAGGGGCTGAGGATTACAGGGGCTCAAGGGATACCAGAGGCTCCCAGGGGGCGCTGGTCGTAAAGAGCCTTCCTGCCAATGCGAGAAACTTAAGGAACGTGTGTTGGATCCCTGGTTTGGGAAGATCCCCTGGAGGAGGGCATCGGAATCCACTCCAGTGTTCTTGCTTGGAGAGTCCCATGGACAGAGGAGCCTAGGGGCTATGGTCCATGGAGTCCCAAGGAGCCAGATACAGCTGAAGTGACTGAGCTCAAGTACATGCAAAGGAGACTTCTGGATGAGATGACATGGGAATAGAGACTTGGATGAAGCAGGGAGTGAGCTGTGCAGGCAACTAGGGAAGGGTGTTCCAGGCAGAGGGACCAGAAAGTGCACAGTGTCCGGGCAGGAACGTCCTGGTTTGATGGAGGAGCGGCTGGAGCAGAATGAGGGGTGCGGCAGTGGTCCAAGGGGAGACTACAGAGGTTGGGGCCAGGTCATGGCAAAGCTTGTGGGTCCTGGCCAGGAAGGATTCAGATCTATCCAGAAGGAGCTGAGAAAGGAGATGCAGAGATTAGTAGGGTGCTGCTGCTATGGTCTGGCCAAGCGGCCAGTGGTGCCCAGGGCTACCATCCGTCTCCCCCAGGCAGGCCTGCTGTGCTCTGCCATCCCCAAGACGAGCCACCTCTCTCCTCTGAGAACAGACCAGAGGTGGCAGGAGTGGGTATCTCATGAGGTTTTCTGGGTGCTAAAGAGTCTGTGTGACAGGCAATCACAGCAGCTAAGAGTGATGAGGCAGGATGGGTGGGTGTCACCTTTAGAAGCTGGTTTGACAAGCCTGGGTCTCGCACCTTCGGGGTCGACAGGAACATGCTGGTGACTCTGAGAAAAAGCAATGTGGCGGCACCAGAAACTTCAATACACTGCCCAAAAAAGAAGTGGCAGACACAGATGTGTCGTGGGTACCAAATCACTCCATATTTAATCTCCATACGAGGTCTGAGCAGCTCTAAACGACAGCAAGAGGCAGCCTGGCAGGCTGCTTGCTGTAGGTTCTCCTTGCCAGTTCGGGACCAGCTGGAGGTTTTCCAACGTCTGAAATGTCACTTCTCGACATAAACACTAAGAGAAGTGGGTTCAAAGTCCCACATCAGCCCTCTATCCACAAACCAGATCAGTCTTCCTGCCGTCAAGCAGGAACTTGGAAGCACCAGGACTAAGCCCATAGAGGCAGCGTCAGTCATCTCTAGGGCCTGACCACAGACCTCAGGCGGAGAACACCAGAGAAACCTCACAGGGACAGCCAGGACCCATGAGGGGCTGGATTCCCATGTGGAGACACGGGGAAGGCATCCTAAGCTATTCCCAAGCTTCCTTCAATCCTATTCAAAGAGGGCAGAAAGCCTGCCTCCTCCAGGAAGCCATCCTGCTCAGCTCCGCTCACACTCATCTCCCTTCTCCAGCCTCTGTGACTTTCTGGATGGCATCATTTGTTTAGCACTTACTTGTTGTAGAAAATAAACTTCATGAAGCCAATGACTATTTTGCTCATTTCTATACTTCCGGTGTAGGGATCATAGTAGGTTTTCAATGAGCTGTAATTAAATGGATGAATTTTCTTTTTTGTGATTTTTAGCATTAAAGTGTAGTTGATTTACAATATTGTATCAATTTTTGCTGTACAGCAAAGTGACTCAGTTATATACACATATACATTCTTTTTCATATTCTTTTTCATTTTGGTTTATCACAGGATACTGAATAGTGCCCTATGCTATATAGTAGGACTTTGTTGCTTATCCATTCTGTATATAAAAGTTTACATCTGCTAACCCCAGCTTCCCACTCCACCCCACCCTCAATTCCTTCTCTCCCTGGCAAACATCAATCTGTTGTCTACATGAAATGGATGAATTTTAAGTTCTTCTGGGGGTGTATGAAAGTGAAAGTTGCTCGGTCGTAACCAGCTCTTTGCAACCAAATGGACGGTAGCCTGCCAGTTTCCTCTGTCCATGGAATTCTCCAGGCAAGAATACTGGAGTGGGTAGCTGTCCCCATCTCCAGGGGATCTTCCCAACCCAGGGATCGAACTCAGGTTTCCCGCATGCAGGCAGATTCTTTACTGTCTGAGCCACCAGGGAAGCCCAGGGGTATATAGATATTCTTCTAAACTTGGGATGAGGTCAGATCTTATTTCTTGTTGTCTCTGCCCCTTTCCTTTTTTCTCTCCCATATTGTACAGCAGGCACTGTCAGTGGCTAATTCATACAGCCTTGACGCCTTCAGAATCAGCTGCAGAAAATTCCCACGCTTCTATCAGCTCTGCCATAGGTGAGGGCATGATCCCGAGCCCTGGAGGTTCTCCAAAGAGTCAAATCCTGGAGTATGATCCTCCGTCAGTGAAGGGTGGAGTTGGTAGACAGCCTCCAGAGAAGGGGGCAGCAGAGGATAAGACGGTTAGAGAACATCAGTGACTCAATGGACTGGAGTTTGAGCAAACTCAAAAGACAGTGAAGGACAGGGAAGCCTGGGGTTGCCAAGAGTCGGATATTACCTAGCGACTGAACAGCCAGCTACAACGCCAGAGTCCTTGCTTGTTGGTGGAATAATTGTGGGTTAAACTGTTGCACTTTGCTGACTGTCTCTGAAAGAGGTCAGCTCCCATGGAGGATTTTGGCAGTGACCGTGAGCACTGGGATTGCACCATCATACCAACAAGTGTAAATGGTGCCACAGTGATTTTTCAGGTTTAAGGTTAGTGCCTGACAGCGTTTGGTCCCATAGCACAGAGGCACAGCCCACTCACTTTCAGAGTCCTGCGCTACTGTGCAATGTCCGTAAATGTAGGTGGGGAAGCAAAACGAGGCCAGTGACATTAAGGTGGGCGGAGAAACAGCAGATGCTGCACCCGGCTTGGCTGAGTGGGCCCCGCCCGGGGTGGCCATCGCCCCTCAGGCCTTCTGGCTAGGATTAGAACAGCCCAGAGGTTCTCATTGATGTGGTTTCTTGCCAAATCACCGCTGCAATTTACAGCTTACCCCAGTCCAGGGCAGGCTGGCTTCTCACCTGGCATTGGCAGGCATGTTCTTTACCATGCGCCACCTGGGAAGCCCATCAGTTCTGTGAGCTGCTCTAGCAAGTTAATTGAATCTAAGCGTCTGAGGGGGTTATTGGAAGCTCTGATCTAAGGCCAGTGGGTCAAACTTCTTACCGTGTGATTACATCCTTGTAGAAAGGATGTAAAGCAGACTGGGAAAAGGGAAATGCAGAGGT
>SJYC01131546.1:0-30462 GCA_006408675.1 Madoqua kirkii
GATTGAACCCTAGTCTCCCGCATCGGAGGCAGACGCTTTAACCTCTGAGCCAGATGACTTCAAAGTCAAAGCAAAAGCCACTTTCCCCACCCAATGGTCAACCAATAGTGAAATCACTTTCTTTTTCTCTGTCCCTCCTTTCCGTGTCCAGCACCTCTTCTGAGACACACCCGCCCATCATCCTGGGCACAGCATGTCCCTAACTGCCTCTGGTATCCACTCTCCTTTCTCCAGTCTGTTCCACTCATGGTGATAGCCACAGCTCAGAATACTTCACTCCTTCCAAAGGTTTCTGTTGTGACCATATTTTTTTTTTAGACAGTTCATTACTTCCATTTTTAATATCTGCCCTCATATGGTCTTGGATAGATTTGATCTTTGGCCCCAGTTCTTCATTCCACTGTGATAGGTTTACAGCAACACATGCAGACATTTGCCTTATAGCTTTGCTCCACCCTCCCTCTGCAGGTGGGGTCTATTCTTCTACCCCTTGTGATGTGGTTTGATGATGCAATATGAATAGATGTTGCAGGAACAAACGTCTTAAGTGTATTTTTCATTGGTTGGTTTGGTTCTTAAGCTCAGGCTCTGCCGTGAGCAAAACAATGCTGTCCACCAAGCTCAGCTGAGACCAGCCCAACCTCAGCTGACCTGCAGACCCATGAGCGTGAGCACAAGTAAGTGCTTAGTGATGTGTGCCACCAAATGCCTGTTATTGGGGGAAATAGCTGACTTTACAGACCAACTGCTTTTCTGGTTTCACATCTGACTACAGTCCTGTGAATATGCTACAGTCTAGCTGATCACAACAACTTGATTGTCCTGAGTACATCCTTGGCTTTTGTACCTTTGGTATCCTAGTCCTTCTTTCTGTCTTCTTGCCAATAAATGTATACAGTATTTATTGGCACTGGGCTAACGAACCATGGGGGAAGGTGATGGCATCCCACTCCAGTACTCTTGCCTGGAAAATCCCATGGACAGAGGAGCCTGGAAGGCTGCAGTCCCATGGGGTCGCTGAGGGTTGGACACAACTGAGCGACTTCACTTTCACTTTTCATTTTCATACATTGGAGAAGGAAATGGCAACCCACTCCAGTGTTCTTGCCTGGAGAATCTCAGGAATGGGGGAGCCTGGTGGGCTGCCATCTATGGGGTCACACAAGGTCAGACACGACTGAAGTGACATAGCAGCAGCAGCAGCAGCAGCAACGAATCATGGGTGATCTCTTTGTAATTCTCTTGAATCTCATGGCAGGCTACCATGTCATTTGTGGTCTAGAATTTTTTAGTTTTACTTTTTCATAACTGAAATACATACCTTGACCTTTTAAAAAAATATTTATTTGGCTGTGAAAGATCTTCATTGTGGCATTTGAACTCTCAGCTGTGGCATGGGATCTAGTTCCCTGATTGGGTATTGAACTCACGTCACTGGCACTGGGTGCACAGAGTCTTAGCCACTGGACCACCAAGGAAGTCCCCATAGCTTGCCTTTTGATTAGCAGTTCATATGTAGCAAAGGTCTTGAACTTGGCTGCTATTTTATGTGCCGTGTCCATCCACGAGGCAAAGATCCTTTTCTCCATGTCATGGAAGGAGAAGGAAAGACTCAGGGAAGTTACACAACTCATTCAGAATGTAAGTGGTGGAGGCGGGGTTGAGGTCTATTCTGTTCTTTGTCTCAACACTGTAAGTTACGTAAGAACCTTCAAGTTGCCAACTTTGAAAGATGCGAACGTGCATTTCATCAACATTGAGCTGAGTGAGAGTGCAGTTTGCCCTTCATCTCCTATTACTAACGATCCTTCAGCTCTACCATCTCCCACCTCCTCTCCCTACTTCAATCAGTAACTCTTCTTGCCTGTTCACTCGACACCAGGCCCTGTATGCCAGCTGTTATACTGTACTACTGTACTTTTCAAGGTACTGTATGATTAAAAATGTAGTTTTTATTTTTTGTGTTTGTTCTATGCGTTATTTGTGTGAAAAGTATTATAAACCTATCACAGGTACAGTGCTATATAGCCAGTTGTGTTATCTGAGTACCTAGGCTAACTTTGTTGGACTTGATTAACAAATTGGACTTACAAATGCAGGCTCAGAACAGAAGCTGTTCGTATGTAGGGGACTTACCATGCCATGCTTTGAGGCTCTGCTGCCTTATCTTCTGCATCTCACAAAATTAGTAAGTAATCGCTCTACTCAACAGGCAAATGACATGAACGATTGTGTGTTGTAAGTGTGAAGAATCTAGAACATGAAGTGCCACATCTTAGTGATTTCGTCAGTGATATGATTTACAAATTTAGATTCCAAACCTTAAATAGCTCATGCTTTCCTCTCTTGAGGCCTGCTCTGAATATTGCCAATGTTTGTTTCTTTAAGTTCTATAGAAGTCACAAGGAAACCACAGAGCAACCACCCCAGGATAGCAGAGAGAGTCTGACCTAAGCCCGCAAAAGCCAAAAAAACAGCAGGGTTGGCGTCGAAAGCTTGGCTTGACACTTTGTCTCCAGCTCACACCCTGGCGCCTACCTTAAGGGCTTGGTCTATTTTAACAGCAGAGTGCTAGCCTCGAAATGTTAAACCTTAACTCTGAATCTCTTGACTCCGTGTGTTGAAGACAGACTTTGCATGTTACTATTTTGAAGCAGCCGTTTGTCAGAGCGGGAGAGGAGGAAGGGAATCAAAGAAGTTTAATGGGAGGGGCTTCACTTTGAATTGAAGCTGCTGAACTGCCAAGTTCAAGGGCAGCTTCTCTTGTGGCTGAGAAGCTGATTGGCCTGAGTCCAAGCCTGGGTTTCTCAGCCTGGGGGGCTGACACGTGGGGTTGGGTAATTGTGTCACGAGGCTGCCCCATGCATCATAGACTCTGCAGCAGCACCCTAGTTCAGGCCTCCACCTATCACATGTTAGCAGTACTTCTCCCCAGGGGTGTTGACAACAATGTCTACAGCTATGTCCCTCGGGTGCAAAATCACTTAAATGGAGAATCCCTACTCTGAACGAATAAATATGACTAAGATCATTACGGGCTTCCCCGGTGGCTCAGTGGTAAAGAATCTGCCTGCAATGCAGGAGACCTACGTTCGATCTCTGAGTCAGGAAGATCCCCTGGAGAAGGGCATGGCAACCCACTCCAGTATTCTTGCCTGGAGAATCCCATGGACAGAGAACCTGGTGGGCCACAGTTCACAGGGTAGCAAAAAATTGGACATGACTGAAGCAACTGGGCACATATACACGCATGAGATCATTACAGCCTTTTAAACTCAGACGGGAAGGAAAAATTAAAGGATGATGGATGAACTTATCTAGAAAAAACATCCTAATAGCAATTAGATGAAATAATGGGGGAATTATTATTTTTTTGTCCCATTTATCAGTATTATCTACAAGTCAGATGAAGGTACCAACAAAAGCACGGTCTAGTGAAGTACACTGAGCAGAGAAACCTAGTATTGTCACAGTAAAGTCTTGTCTTTTCTCCTGCAGGTGGATTTTAGCATAGTGTGTTGTCATAGCAATGTAGCAGACTGTCAGAAGTTTCCTTCTTGATCTTGGGGTTCCAAGTCCTCAGAGCCAGAAGACTGGAGAACTCTCGCCTTTTAAAGCCTCTCCTCGTGCCCCAGGTGTGTCTCTGTACATGAAGCAGGCATTCAGTCAGTTCAGTTCAGTCGCTCAGCCATGTCCGACGCTTTGTGACCCCATGGACTATAGCACACCAGGCTTCCCTGTCCATCACCGACTCCTGGAGCTTACGCAAACTCATGTCCACTGAGTCAGTGATGCCATCCAACCATCTCATCCTCTATCGTCCCCTTCCCCTCCCACCTTCAATCTTTCCCAGCATCAGGGGCTTTTACAATGGTCAGTTGGAGTTTCAACTTCATCAGTCCTTCCAATGACCACTCAGGACTGATCTCCTTTAAGATGGACTGGTTGGATCTCCTGCAGTCCAAGGGACTCTCAAGAGTCTTCTCCAACACCACAGTTCAAAAGCATCAATTCTTTGGCACTTAGCTTTCTTTATAGTCCAACTCTCACATCCATACATGACTACTGGAAAAACTGTAGCCTTGACTAGACAGACCTTTGTTGACAGAGTAATGTCTCTGCTTTTAAAAATCCTATCTAAGTTGGTCATAACTTTTCTTCCAAGATGTAAGCGTCTTCTAATTTCATGGCTACAGTCACCATCTGCAGTGATTTTGGAGACCAAAAATATAAAGTCTCTCACTGTTTCCATTGCTTCCCCATCTATTTGCCAAGAAGTGATGGGACCAGATGCCATGATCTTCATTTTCTGAATGTTGAGTTTTAAGACAACTTTTTCACTCTCCTCTTTCACTTTCATCAAGAGGCTATTTAGTTCTTCTTTGCTTTCTGCCATAAGGGTGGTGTCACCTGCATATCTGAGGTTGTTGATATTTCTTCTGGCAATCTTGATTCCAACTGTGCTTCACCCAGCCCACCGTTTCTCATGATATACTTACTCTGCATGTAAGTTAAACAACCAGTGTGACAGTATACAGCCTTGACATACTCCTTTCCCAATTTGGAACCAGTCTGTTTTTTCATGTCCAGTTCTAACTGTTGCTTCCCGACCTGTATACAGAGTTCTCAGGAGGCAGGACAGGTAGTCTGGTATTCCCATCTCTTGAAGAATTTTCCACAGTTTGTTGTGATCCAGAGTCAAAAGTTTGGCATAGTCAATAAAGCAGAAATAGATGTTTTTCTGGAACTCTCTCACTTTTTTGATGATCCAGTGGATGCTGGCAATTTGATCTCTGGTTCCTCTGCCTTTTCTAAATCCAAGTTGAACATCTGGAAGTTCACAGTTCACGTATTGTTGAAACCTGGACTGAAGAATTTTGAGAATTACTTTGCTAGCATGTGAGATGAGTGCAGTTGTGCAGTAGTTTGAGCATTCTTTTGCATTGCTTTTCTTTGATTTTTGATGATCCAGTGGATGCTGGCAATTTGATCTCTGGTTCCTCTGCCTTTTCTAAATCCAAGTTGAACATCTGGAAGTTCACAGTTCACGTATTGTTGAAACCTGGACTGAAGAATTTTGAGAATTACTTTGCTAGCATGTGAGATGAGTGCAGTTGTGCAGTAGTTTGAGCATTCTTTTGCATTGCTTTTCTTTGGGGCTGGAAGGAAAACTGACCTTTTCCAGTCCTGTGAGATTCTCATTTTATGGATGATGAGCCTGAGGCCATAGAAGCATCACATGCCCAAGTTCACAAGGAGAGAGGGAGGAAATAACCCCAGGTCTGCCTGGCTCCCAAGTCTGGTGGCTTCAGTCACTACAGCACCTGCATCCCACAGCAAGGAGAGACCTTGGGTTCCATTGAGCTTCAGGAAGTAATCTCGCCTTCCACTGAACCTAGGGCTGGTTTGTCCTCTGATGCTGCTTGTCCATTGATGACATTCAAGGAAACTGCTGCTCTATGGGACAGGCTTGCAGAAGCCAGCGGTGTAGACAGTGTGTGAGTCTGTGACTGTAATCAAAGCCACCTAGAGGGAGGAAGAAAGGCAGGCCACAGCTCACACTGAGCCAGCAGGAGCTACTGGGAAGGAGGTACTCAAGCTGTTCAGAGAAGGGGCTCCAGTGTTTCTGGACGGAATTCCACATCAGTGAAGCAGAGTAGGATGCAATGGGGGGATGCCATGTGTAACCGTCTCACGATGGGTCCAGCAGCTCTGGAGACCCTCTGTTGTGGAAAATGTGCAGGCCCAAGGGACCAGGAAAAATAGATGTCTCAAGGAGGGGCTGGCCTTTGAACCACTGAAATTCTGCTAACATAGTTGTATTCCTTGGATTCAAGCTAAATCTAGGCATTGTTCACTGTTGAGTAAAAAAGCAGTAGATCTATAAAACCCCAGGTACTACTGATGATAAGTTTCATTTTAATTTACGATAGCATTTCCCAAGAGTACATTCTGTAAGAATAAGGAAGAAGTTGATTTAGGTAGCTGGACATTGCCCTGGGTGGTGATATGCATCTGACCCAAAGTTCACAGAGCAGGAAACAGAAGAGAGATGTTTAGATATCCCAATTGTACTCCTGTGATCATTTAAGCAGTGGTTGTTTTTTTTTTTTAATTTGATGGCTTTTTATTTATTTTTTAAAGCTTTGGCATTTATTTATTTATTCATTTTTAAAATTTTATTTATTTTTTTAAACTTTATTTTACTTTACAATACCGTATTGGTTTTGCTATACATTGACATGAATCCGCCACGGGTGTATACAAGCTCCCAATCCTGCCTCCCCCTCCCACCTCCCACCCCACATCATCTCTCTGGATCATCCCCGTGCACCAGCCCCAAGCATCCTGTATCCTATATGGAACATAGGCTGGCGCTTCGTTTCTTACATGATAGTATACATGTTTCAGTGCCAGTCTCCCAAATCTTCCCACCCTCTCCCTCTCCCTCAGAGTCTGAAAGTCTGCTGAGTCTTCACTGCAGTGCACGGCTTTGCTAGTTATGAGGCACGGGCTCAGCTGTCTCACAGCTTTTGGGATCTTAGTTCCCAACCAGGAAAGGAACTCATGGCTCTGCATTGGAAGGCAGATTCTTAGCCACTGGACCACCAGAGAAGTCCCCAAGCAGCGCATTTACTATCCATCCACCATGTGCTGGGCACTGTGCTAAGTGCTGAGGTTGTAGTGATGAGGGAAACAGTGGAGAGAATAGTGCCTTTCAAAGAAACATATATTTAAATGCATAATTAATGACATGATAAGGACACTGCAGGCAAGTACAGGGATCATTGGCAGAGCTGCAGAGCTATCTGGCTATTTGAGAGGTTAGTAAACATTCTTTGAGAATGAAATCTTGGAATCAAGATCTGGTAGGCAAGAGGACTTATGGAAAAGAGCTTGTGCAAAGGTCCTGGGACAGGGAGAATCTTCAGTCTTTGGAGCAACTAAAAGCTGGCCAAAGCAAGAGTGATAGGTGATGAGGCTGAAAACACGGGACGGAGTCAGGGCAGGTCAGTGGTTTTGCTCTTTACCCTAAAAGAAAGGGACTGAGGTAGTCAGATTCACCTTCAGAAGGCTCTCTGACTGCTGTGAGGAGACATTTGGATGAGGGCAGAGTTGGACGAGAGGAAGCTGCTGTGATTGTTCTGGCAGGGGAGAGAGCCACGGTGGCAGCAGAGGAGTCGACTGGGGAGAGGCTGAAGATGGTGAGGCAGCCTCAGGCCTTGCCCCGTCTGGAGGCACGGGATCTGGGTGACTGTGACACCGGCCTCAATGATCTCTGTTTTCTGTGACCAGTACATGTGACACCTGGGCGTCACGCTCTCAGTCTTTCCTGTGTGGATGAAGAGACCAAGTCTGGCAGGTGAAGTGACTTGCTCAAGGCCACATGATGGTGAGCACAGCACAACTGGAACCCAGGGGCCTCAGCTCTGCTGGGGGGCTTCCCGGGGTGCCAAGGCCCGCATGTACAGATTCCTTACCTGGAGCTTCACACGTGGAAATGTACAATGACATGTGAGGCGGAGAGTACGATCAACCTGAACCCCATTTCGAACACTTTAGATGAGAGCAAGACAGACTTACGTGTCTCTTTGGACCCCTCACTTGCCCTCAGACACAGGAAGAAGAGGCTGCTTGTGAATGCCATCTACGATCAACTAATGTAAGGGAACTTGCAAGTCGACATGGGATGGGAAGTGGGTGTTTGGTGTGCAGGGGGAGTTTTGTTTTTTGTTTTTAGCCTAATAATACTGGAGTGTTGATTCATAAAAAACATGGCGCATAAAAGGAACAAGGATTTCTCATGTACATTAAAGGGAAAACTTTTTTGCTTATAAACTCGAGAAATATATACTGCATAATTTAGGCAAAAGCAAAATAAATAGAATAAAACTAAAAGAAAATCAGAAACACCACTGACCAAAAAAAAAAGAGGTGGGGGGGAACCCTCTCAATCAAGTACCCACAAGCAAAACAAAGAGCCACAAAGGAGGAAATTGCAAGCTCCTGGGAGTTGAGAGAGGCACCTGGGATGTTGGAGCCCGAGTTGGAGCCGCGTGCTTCCCTCTCACCTGGAGAAGCCTGAGCAGGGCTCGGCAGGATGACTGTGTAGCCATGTGGTCAGCGCTCTCACTGTGACTATTGCAGGTGTGAGTGTCTGGTTGGCTGGTTCAAGAGGGCAGGGTTCTCTAGTTCAGGAGGGAGCTTCTGATTGGCTGACTCGAGAGGGCCTGGTCCCTGAACCCTGGACCTCCAGCGAGGACACAAGTGGAAGAAGGTTTCACAGGTATCCAGGTATGCTGCCATCAGGAAGAGCACGTGGGTCCCAAGCAACTGAAAGGAAGTGGACACTTCCAATGCCACTAGGAGGACAGGTCCTGTGTACAGTGTGCTTAGTCACTCAGTCATGTCCCACTCTGCGACCCCATGGACTGTAGCCTGCCAAGATCTCCTGTCCATGCGATTCTCCAGGCAAGAGTACCAGCGTGGGTTGCCATTTCTTCCTCCAGCGGATCTTCCCAAACCAAGAACTGAACATGCATCAGCCTGCGTCTCCTCCATTGCAGGCATTCTTTACCCCCTAAGGAAAATAGTTTCCTAAGCCACCAGGAGAAACCTTCTGTCCCCCACCTTGTTTCCCCACTACAGCCTCCAGCATCTTCAGGCTCTGTGGTCAGACAGAGCCCCTACAGGCTGCAGACCAACACGAAGTGACGGAGGAGAAGAGCAGTGGCCCCAAAGGACCCTGTGGTCAGAGCCTCACTGCAGGGCACAGAGATGGAAGTGTGGGAGGGCAGGAGTGATGGGCAGACACGACAGCACTAACCGTTAAAGACGAGAGGTGAAGAAAGGACACTGTGTTAGGGAACCAGGAAGGTCTCCAGGGCACCCCTGGAGGCTCGGGGATCGTTGACCCCAGGAAAGTGAGATGCCCCCCATATGGAGTCTGAAGCCGCCTTGACCCTCTATGGTTTTGAAAACATAATTTAAAGGACTGTTTCAGTGTTTTTGGGGCCAATGTTTCTTCAAATGACCGGGAAAGCAGCCTCCCTCCCAGGCAGATTCCATCAGCAGCCCGTGGACCCGCTCACCCTTTGATCAGACAGTGTAGCATTGTCTCCCCATTGCTTTCTCGGCATAGCTTCTGCACCTATGATGTGCGCTGAAATGACTTCAGGACCTTTTCCATATGCAGTGCCTGGGCCCCAGTTCCGTGGATCAGAGTTTAATTGTCTGGGTCTGGGCTGCTGCTGCTGTCCCGAAGCAGCCTCCCTCCCAGGCAGATTCCATCAGCAGCCCGTGGACCCGCTCACCCTTTGATCAGACAGTGTAGCATTGTCTCCCCATTGCTTTCTCGGCATAGCTTCTGCACCTATGATGTGCGCTGAAATGACTTCAGGACCTTTTCCATATGCAGTGCCTGGGCCCCAGTTCCGTGGATCAGAGTTTAATTGTCTGGGTCTGGGCCTGCTGCTGCTGTCCCGTCAGTCGTGTCCGACTCTGTGTGGCCCCATAGACGGCAGCCCACCAGGCTCCCCCGTCCCTGGGATTCTCCAGGCAAGAACACTGGAGTGGGTTGCCATTTCCTTCTCCAAGGCATGCAAGTGAAAAGTGAAAGTGAAGCTGCTCAGTCATGTCCGATCCTCAGCGGCCCCATGGACTGCCGCCTTCCAGGCTCCTCCATCCATGGGATTTTCTAGGCAAGAGTACTGGAGTGGGGTGCCATTGCCTTCTCTGGTCTGGGCCTGAGTAGGAATATTTTTGAAAACTCTCAGGTGAATCCAACACCCAGATTCCCCAGAGTTGAGAGTTCTATGTTGATTCTTCCGAGGGGAGATTCAATCAGCCCTTTCTGGCCTGGTGGGTTAGAACACGCTGTCCAGCAGGGCTGTTTCCTCCAGGCCTCAGCAACCATGAGGTTGCCTCTGGCTGCTGCAGAAGTGCCTGGGCTACCCCAACAAATATACCGTGGAGACAGAAGGGCCACAGAAATAGAAGATACTGGTGGTGGGGTCATCACTAAATCATGTCCAACTCTGGTGACCCCATGGACTGTAGCCCACCAGGCTCCT
The DNA here is from genome assembly GCA_006408675.1 of Madoqua kirkii. Lineage (NCBI taxonomy): Eukaryota > Metazoa > Chordata > Mammalia > Artiodactyla > Bovidae > Madoqua > Madoqua kirkii. The sequence goes on from SJYC01131546.1 coordinate 10,074, forward strand.
CTCTCCGTGGGATTTCCCAGGCAGAACACTGGAGGGGTTGGCACTTCCTTCTCCACAGCCCGTGGATTAGACCCGTGGGTGGATCTTTGCAGGTGGACTCTTCACTGACTGAGCCACCACGTAAGCCTGGAAAATACTGACCTGCACCTCTGAGGCTAGTGCTGGGCTTTCCAGACGTCTTCTCTGAGCTTTCTGGAACACAGATCCTGGTGGAGAGCTCCCTCTGCTAAATTAATGCACCGTGTGGTGCGTGAGGGTGAGATAGGCCATCCCTCATGGTCCTGTTCACTTAGGGTCGTTTCCTCCCAGGGACAGACTTTCTCCCCAAGTTATTATCAGCATCCTAAGGAAGTGGTGTGTCAATGAGCCTGAGCCATGGGGACATCCATAAAACGGCATCTTTGTCCTATCTGTCTCCTGAAACATTTTTTCTCGGTGGGTCTGTCTCTTGCACCTGAATAAAATTTCCAGTGTGATCCATCTCCATATTAACAGACTCTGGACTCTCCCTGCCTCTCACAGAGGCCTTTCAAAGAGCCCCAGCTAGTTTTGCAAAGCTTCTGGTGCAAGTGGTAAAGAACCTACCTGCCAGTGCAGGAGACATAGGAGATTTGGGTTTGATCCTTGGGTGGGGACGATCCCCTGGAGGAGGGCAGGGTAACCTACTCCGGTATTCTTGCATGGAGAATCGCATGGACGGGGGCCTAGCGGGTCACAGTCAGGGGATCACACAGAGTTAGGTATGACTGAAGCAACTGAGCCCGCACTCCCTGGCTCTACAGCATCTCAGCCTAGAGGCTGCTCCTGGCAGAGCACTCGGGCAGGCCTTCTCCCTCTAGGTTTCCTCAGTGGGAGTTAGACCCCAGTCCATAGGCTGCTCTGAATTTTCAGGGGTGAGGCTATCTCCCAACTCAAAGTTTTCCAAGAGGTCCTTCTGAAGGCTCCACCAGGACCCTTTGGTTAGACAGGAGCTACCCTCCAGCTCTCCCCCTAGGATAGGGCAGGGGAGCAGGGCACCCAGGATGACAACAGGGCCGTTCCAGCAAATCTCTTAGCCAGTCCATTCACTGTTTTCCAGGGATGCCTCCTCACTGGATTTGGGAGGAGAGGTGGGCACAGCATTGCCCCCTTACAGGGGCCTGGGGCGGGGGGGCCCACAGAGCTGGCAGCAGAGCCCCCCACCCCACTTTCTCTCTCTTCTGCCATCTCATCCTCTGCTACCACCTTGAACCATCTAAGGGATTCAAACATCTTGAAATAAGTTTTCAAATCCATTTCCCTTGTAAATCTGCATAATCTACACTCTATCCCATGGGTGGTGCTGAGAAATTCTAAAGTGAAAAACGGTGCAGACCTGCCCTAAGCAAGGCTGATAGGTACAGGAAGGGCAAGTGGGCATGAGTCAGAGGTGCCACAGCTAAGCTCTCAGAGAGCTAAGCTCTCTGGAGTATCCATAAACAATTAGAATTGTTTCCTTTGATACCTTTAGTGGGCTTATTCTAGTACAAAATTCCGTCCTGGCCTCTTAGCTAGCCGTCAGCTGATCAGTTTGCCCAAACACGTGCAAACATGATTCCCTGCTCAGGACCCTCTGCTGTCTCCTCCACATGCTTCTCTCCAGATCCTGCTCTTGTCTGTTTATGATGACATCCATCCACGTGTGAAGGAACAATTTGCATACAAAATAACAAATAACAACATGAATGGACCTAAGATAATCGTACTACATGAAGTAAGTCAGACAGAGAAAGAGAAAAATCATATGATAATCACCATACGTGAAATTTTAAAAAATGATACCAATGAACTGACTTACAGAACAGAAACAGGTTCACTGAGTTCGAGAACAAACTTATGGTTACCGGAAGGAAGAGTGATGAGGAGAGATGGATTGAGTTTGGGATTGACATGTACACACTACAATATATAAAATAGGTAGCTAATAAGAACTAAAGTGTAGCACAGGGAACTCTGCTCAATTTACTATTAAAAAAACGGGGAAAGAATTTGAAGAAGAATAGATGCATGTAAAGGTATAACTAAATCACTTTTCTGTACACTGAAACTAATACATTGCTAATCAATGATACTCCAATATAAAATAAAAATTTCAAAAACAGCAACAAACAGCATAAGGGGAAGAGTCTCTGTGTTATCCCTTAGCACGGTCCAGTCTAATGCCAGTTTTAATGAGAATACCTTTCTCTGTCTTCTTAGTAGGCAATGATGACAGAAGTTCCTAGTTTCCCTCCAAAACCCATCTTCTTTTTCTTATATGTTTTAGAAGTTCTGAGTCTTAGGTGGCACATGTCATTATGAGGAAAGACCTTCTTTTCTCTACAAGTCTGTATAAGCATGGCAAGGAAGGATTAGAATTCGCCTGGCTTTGGATCATATGTCTACCTCTGGCCTCATCAATCGTGCTGCAGGATAAGGTGTCTTGGACAAATAGTTCCTGCAACAGCCGCACAGGAACCCTGGTTCTCATAAAGAAGAGTCTCTGTCCCTGTGAGAGACTGGCACTGGGTAGATAAAAGACAGAAGTTGGAAGCAGGGCTTTTAAGATTTCTGAAGCTGAAACAAAACCCTAATTCAAAATGATACATGTACCCCTATGTTTACAGCAGCACTGTTTAGAATAGCCAAGACGTGGACCACCTAAATGTTCACTGACAGATGGATGGATAAAGGTGTTCCACTGAGAGGGGAATGGGTAAGGAAGATGTGTTACATATATACAATGAAATATTACTCGTTCATTGAAAGGAAAGAAATAATGCCATTTGCAGCAATGGATGGACCTAGAGATTATCATCCTAAGTAAAGTAAGTCAGACAGAGAAAGAGAAATATCGTATAATAACCCTTATATGTGAAATCTAAAAAGAAATCATGCAAATGAACATATTTACAAGACAGAAACAGATTCACAGACTTAGAGAATGAACTTAAGGTTACCAGGGAGGAAGGGTGGGGGAAGGGACAGTTAGGGAGCTGGAGATCAACATGTACACATTGCTATATTTCAAATCGATAACCAGCAAGGACCCACAGGGAACACTGTTCAATGCTATGTGGCAGCCTGGATGGGAGGGGAGTTTGTGGGAGAATGGATACATGTGTATATATCCCTGAAAAGAAAGATGTGATATAAATACAATGGAATATTACTTATAAAAAAGAATGGGATACTATTTGCAGCAACATGGATGGACCTTGATATTATCATACCAAGTGAAGTAAGTCAAAAACAATATCATATGACATCACTTATATGTGAAATCTAAAATATGACACAAATGAATCTGTCCACAAAACAGAAAGAGACTCACAGACATAGTGAACAGACTTGTGGTTGCAAGGGGGTGGGGTTGGGAGAAGGATGGACTAGGAATTTGGAGTTAGCAGATGCCAAGTATTCTATATATTGATGGAATTGATTAATAAAAGGCCTTACTGTGTAGCGCAGGGAGCTGTATTCAATGTACTGTGATAAACCACGATAAGAATATGACAAAGAATATATACGGGTGTGTATAACTGAGTCATTTTGTTGTACAGCAGAAATTAACAAGACACTGTAAACCAACTATACTTCAATAAAAAAATAAAAAATTTCTGAGGCAGATTCTCCTTTTGGATTCTGTATCCCTTCTTTGGTCACTGTGAAAGGTGATCTAGGCTAATTGCCAATTTGTATCTAAAGTAGGAAGGCTGAGTGTTTTCTTTGATCCTGAACTTACTTTTATTTCTCACATGTGCTACCTTGATAAATCTACTTATTATCACTTTTACCATTTTGCCCGATATCCTGCATGATCTCTGTTAGATTTCTGTTAAAAATCTTATTCACACGTTTGTGTGCTTGTCTTGATTATAGAAATTTTTACTTTTACTGCTTCCTTGTCTTTGCTTTATTTCAGTTCCATTGATACAATCATCAGGTCACACACACACACACACACACACACACACACACTACACAAAATACTGTCTCAGTGATAGGAAACAAAAGCCAAAGCTTTGGAAATCAAGACAAGAAACCACTTTCGGAATAAGCAAACCCATCCGAAAGGTAGGGGGCATGTGGTTGTGGGGGTGGTGAAAGGAGAATACAGCTTTAGCTTTCAGAGAAGAGAATGAATAGGAAATGACTAAAATGGGAAACTCACAGAACTCTAAGTATGTTATTTAATGGTTTGAAGGCAAGTGCCAAAGAGACAGCAAAAAAGGAGATGAAGGTGGCTATTTCTGGGGAGAAGGAATTAGCGAGAGAAGAAGAAGATGGTCCAGGGAGTCCACAACTTTCAAATCTTGCTGAATGGTTGTTAAATCATGTGCGTGATCATTTGATATAGTGCAAATATAATAAGAAAGGCCCTGAATCCGAGCTAATGGTTGCGGACTCTGGCCCGGCTTAGCTGTGTCACTCATGTCCATCCGTCTCTTGGCTTCACCCCTAGTTTTGGTGGCACCTCTGGTAATTACTATCGCAGACGAAGTACATAGGAGTTTAAAAATTTTAAGGAATTGTGCATCGAAAGCCTCTTTTAACCTACACTGAGACTTAACGGTAATGGGCATACAGTTCTAAATTGGAAACTATTTTTCCTCAGAATTTCTCCATTGTCTCTGAGTTTCCACTGCAATCGAGAAATCTGAAACCATTCAGAAGTTTGGTCCTTTGAAAGTAAACTTTTATTTTCTTTTCCAGAAGGCTTTGGGATTTTTCTCTGACTCCAGAGTGTTCTATGGTTCTGCAACCTTGATAAGGATCCGTTTTAATTTATTGTGGTGAAACTTGATGAGATGTTCAATTCTAGAAGTTTTTCTTTAGCTATTAATATTTCATTGATTATTTTCCTGTTCTGTTTTTCTAGAATTCCTTTCGGGTGGATGTTTAGCCTTCTGAGTACTCTCTAATGTCTAATTTGTGAATCTTTTCGCTCTTACATTCTGTCTTTTTGCCTACTTTCTGAGAAATTTCCTCAAAATTATCTTCTTGCACTTTGAGATGTTCATTTCTGCTTTCAGATTTTTATTTTTCAAAACCTACGGTTACTCTCTGTGTGATCATTTTTTAAGACTAGAATCCAGTCTTATTTCATATATGGAGTATCTTTTCTTTCTGAGGATATTAACAGTCTTTCTTCATTGTTGCCGCCTTGCTTGGACTGATTCTCACGTCACTGTATTCATTCTTGAGACATCTGGTGATCCTCGACTCACTCAACATGATGCTCATATTTAACAACTTAGTTCTCTTGAATGTATTAAGATATTAAAATTTCTTAATTTCCAAAATGTTATCACTATCAAAAGCAGAGAGATTCTTTTTTTTTTTTAATTTAACTAACAGCTTCAGTGAGGTGCGATTCACATGAGTCACCCATCAGAAGTGTATAATTTGATGGCGTTTAGTATATTCTCAGAGTTATGCAATCATTCCCACAATCAATTTTAGAACATTTTCATCACTCCCAAGTAAACCCCATATCCATCATTCCCCGCTTCCCCACAACCTTCTAGCTCCCGGCAGCTACTAATCCACTTTTCCTCTCTCTGGATATTTCATATAAATGGGATCCCGCAAGTTGTAGGCAGATTCCTCTCACTCAGCTACTTTTCCACATAGTACTATCAGTGCCTCATTTCTTTTCTTCCTGAATAATATTTCATTTTATGTAGATACCACTTTTCATGTAACCATTTGTCAGTTGATGGACTTCAAAAAAATTTTTATTGGACTATCGTTGATTTACAATGTTGTGTTAGTAAAAAAGTAGAGATTCTTCAGAAACGAGGATTCTCTTAATGAGAAAAGAGAGATGGCTTTCATTCTTCCCTTCCTTGTTGATGAAATGTGCTCTCCAGGAGACCCCAGGAGGGCACTGTGCTGGGAGGGCTGGCAGGACTCCTGCCTAGTGATCCAGAGCCATTCTGTGCGGATTCAAAACCCACAACCTCTCTCTAAGAGCCCTGCACGCAAATTCCCATCTCCCTTAGAAGACAGCTTGAGGCCCCCCCCACAGCAAGCTCTTGGGGTACCCCTCCTTCTCCACTCTCATTCTTCTCGAAGGAGTTTCTTTCTTAATTTTAATGTTATTCGAGTATGGCTGAGTTAGAATGCTGTGTTAGTTTCAGATATAGAGCTAAGAGATTCAGTTATACATATATGTATATTCAGTTTTTTCAGATTCTTTTCTCATAGAGGTTATTACAGTATCCTGAGTAGCGCCCCCTGTGCTGTACAGTAGGTCAGGCTTGTCTAGTTTATATATAGTAGTGCACATATATATATATATATATATATATAAGTGAAGTCGCTCAGTCGTGTCCGACTCTTTGTGACCCCAAGAACTGCAGTCTATCAGGCTCCTCCGTCCATGGGATTTTCTAGGCAAGAGTGCTGGAGCGGGGTGCCATTTCCTTCTCCAGGGGATCTTCCCAACCCAGGGATCAAATCCGGATCTCCCGAAGACTGCAGGACTCCCGCAGACTCTCAGGTCTGCAGGCAGACACTTTAACCTCTGAGCCACCAGGGAAGCCCATATATATATATAACACACACTATTTGTCCCTGATTTATCCCTCCTGCCTACCTTTCCCCTTTGGTAACCATAAGTTTGTTTTCTAAGTCTGCGAGTGTTTTCTGTTTTGTAAGTAACTTCATTTGTATCTCTCTTTTTTTCAGATTCTGCATATAAGCAATATCATAACATTCATCTTTCTCTGTCTGACTTATTTCACTTAGTTTGATCATCTCTGTGTCCGGCCATGTTGCTGAACATGGCATTATGTCATTCTTTCAATGGGTGAGTAGTATTCCATTATATATATGTGCCACATTTTCCTTATTCATTCATGTCTTGATGGACATTTAGGTTGCTTCCATGACTTGGATGTCGTAAATAGTGCTGCAGTGAACACTGGGGTACATGTATCTTTTTGAATTATGGTTTTCTTGGGATATATGTCTAGGAGTGGTATTGCTGGATCATATGGTAGCTTTATTTTTAGTTTTTTAAGGAAACTCCATATTATCCTCTAGAGAGGTTATACCAATTTACATTCCTACCAACAGTGTTGGAGGGTTCCCTTTTCTCCACACCTTCTCCTGAATTTATTGTTTGTAGACACTTGAATGATGGCCATTCTGAAAAGTGTGAAGTGATACCTCGTTGTAGTTTTGATTTGCATTTCTCTGATAATTAGTGACGTTGAACATCTTTTCATGCGTCTGTTGGCCATCTGTATGTCTTTTTTAGAGAAATGTCTGTTTAGATCTTCTGCCCACTTTTTGATTTTTTTAAAATAGTTACATGGCCTTAGCAACTTATTAAAGCAACCTTTTTCACTTGTGTGGCTTTCTCTGAAGACAGTTTTGGAAATAGTATTTTCTCCATCTCATTATATTTGCAGAGATTTTAGTGTCTTTTAAAGGGCTTCCCTGGTGGCTCAGTGGCAAAAAATCTGCCTGCTAATGCAGGAGATGTGGGGTTGATCCCTGGGTTGGGAAAATACCCTGGAGAAGGAAGTGGCGACCCACTCCAGTATTATTGCCGGGGGGAATCCCATGGACAGAGGAGCCTGGCAGGCTACAGTCCATGGAGCTGCAAAGGGGTCTGACACAATAACTGAACAAGTGTAGATGGCCCGGTAAGCCAGGCTTTTTTTCCTGCCTCAGTCTCCTCGTCTGTAAACTGAGGGTAGCACGGCCTCCCCACATGACTGTGACAGAATGTTCAGAAGGCCACTGATCAGAGCTGCCACTCAACCCTGAGCACAGTGGAGATGCCATCTCCCAAGGCTGCCTTTGCCAGGAGGCCCAGCTTGAGGGTTTGCAAAAGTGAAAGCAGCTTTAAACCCCATGAGGTCAAAACCTAAGGTGCAAAAAACCCAGTAACTTAATTCTCACCTCCACAACCATTGTAAGTAAAACCAAAGAGGGAAGAGAAGCTAGGAGCTTGCCAGGCTAGCAGACAGCACCAGCCAGCAGCCCTGCTGCCTGCACAGGCCCACAGAAGGTGCCAGACTCGCCCATCCCTGCCTCTTTCAGACCAGGGGCGCATGCCCCGCACCCGCTCTCTGCCTCCCCACTCTCTTCCTTCTATTTTTATAACTTGCAGAGGAACAGGAAGGGGCATGCATTTTTTTCTAAATGTTTTTCAGCACTCAGGGTCTGCCTGTGTTCTAGAAGTTGTGAACTTGTCACAGAAAAAGGTTCTCATCGAGGGCATGGGCTTCAGTCCTTCGGGTCTGCCCCGAGCTGGTAGGGAAGTTATCCATCGCCCCTCTAGCTGTACAGGGAGCCCTGGCTCTCACTGCATACAGAATCAAACCTAAAGCTACAAGAAGATCTCAAGATTCTTTTGCCTACTGGGGACACAGTGGAGGTGGCAGCAGACCTTGGGTTTCGGACGAGTCTGTGTCTCACAGGAGCCCCCGGGACAAGTGGTGCCGAGCTGGGCTTCTGGACGGCAGTCTGCACTCAGCCGTTTTCACACGTGCCTCATTTAGAACGAAACCCTCTGTGCAAGTAGACAATAGAGTGTGTGAGTAGTCTCCAGGTTAAATAGACACCCCGCAGGGCAGCTCCTGGGTGTCCTGTTTTTTCCCTAGCAGCAGCAGCCACTTTCAACCAGTTCTGTGTTTTTTGTCACCGACTGAGCTTCCAGTTCTGTTTTTCTCCTTTTCTTTTGGTCAGATTAATTCTCTTAATAAGTTTGCCCTATTTAGAAAATTATACAGGTAAATTTGAATTTCAGATAAATAATGAAAAATTTTTAGTAAAAATATGTTCGATGTAATATTTTGCACACATGTAGAGCAAAAGTTTACTTGTTATTTATCTGAAATTCCATGGAACAAGCTCACCCTAAAAATTATTCATTGTGTATGTGAAATTCAATTTTAGCTGGATCCATATTTCATCTGGCAATGCTTGCAGGTCTTTTTTTGCCTCCCCTCTTCTTCGCAGAGAAAGACTTTTTGGAAACCACAGGGAGAAATAAAGGAGGACAGGCATGTTAGTTCCCATGCTGTGACCTACTGTGATGAATTTCATATTGAACCGAGGAGTCAGGATGGTTTCAGTTTGATGATGAAAGGTAGAGGAAATAGAGTCATTTTCAGTTTGCTTCTCCCAGTGAATAACAGCTTTCTCGACTGATGTGATAAGCTGTGAGGCAGGATACCTAATTCTGCTGCATCAAATTCCTAGCAGATGGGTTATTGAGCAGATGGAAAATTTGTGTTTTGAGATGGTTCTTCTAAACTGAGAGAATGTCACCTTGGGGAACCAGGCTTTCTTGAGTCAGGGTTAAGTATAAAAGTATGAGCCTGGTGCTTCTCAAGTTACAAAGTTCAAGGATCTGTCTGCTCCTTTCACCATATTCGAGTTCATTTTGGGAACACGAGTAAAAAGGCAGCTAAGCTTCAGCTATAGCATTTAAAATGCTATATGTTATGGAGGAATTTTGTTCCCTGTAATAGTGTTGTGGCTTTTTTTCCTTTGAAAATGTTTTAAAAAGTTTGCAGATTCACATAACCCTATATAACCAATACTCCCATGACTTCATGAATTAGCAGATCTGTATCTTTTGCATTTTTGCCTTGTATATAGTTTGACACACTATTTTCCCACATCTTAGCATCTCTAAAATTGGGTCCATTTTTAAAATGAATGGTACATTGTGGCAACTTTTTTTCCTGAATGATACAGAAAATAATAATGGATTTTATAATTGATATCATATTAGATCATATCACCGTGCTTTTACTATTAAAATAGCATGACATTACAGATACAATTGGAAGACTTTTTTTTTCTCCCCTAGCCCTTACCCTCTCAGTCCGGCCAGTCTCATTGTCTTTCACTTTTCAGAGGTAAAGACTATCAGGTTGGGATGTGTGTTTCAGACCATAACGATGTATATTTTCTTAATATATAGTATTGTTCTCTGTGTTATTGTTCTACATGCATCTATGTTTTCTTTTTTTTAACTTACAATTTATTGTTAAATCAATCCATGTTGATTTATATAGAGATATTCATTTTATCTCCTCTATTATTTCTATTTTATGAATAGACAGCAGTTAATTTATTCATCTTCTTACTGAGAGACTGAGGATGTCCCCAGTTAATTTTTCCAGTTTCTTATTATTACAAGCAAGAATTCTCTACTATTTAGAACTTAATAATCTACATTTAGGGATGGAATTTCCACATTGTAGAATGTGTACATTTTTAGTTTTCACTGTATCTGTAATTTAATGAAGCCTGCACTTAGTGGTGTTTTAGCCTCATGAGTGAAATCTGGATTTGTTATTGTGTGAGGTTTGGTTTTTTTCTCCTCAAAGGAAAGCCCTATGCTATTTTGCTTTCCACCCACTTCTTTACCAGAAATCATAATAGTATAGTGATAGAGTCACTCCCCATAAATGTCACCTTTGAAACTTCTGTGATGGTTTGCGGACCATGGGTCAACTGAGCCACCCACACTTCCTAAATCATCGCTGCATTTCCAAAGCCCTTCTGTGCTTGAAAGGCCACACAGCCCTCCCTCCCAGGCACCTTTGTCGATCACCTGGAGCTGGAGAGGAGCAATAACCACAGCATGAACTTTACAGGCAGGGCAGTGTGTGTGTCAAGGGCCTGAGGTGGGCATTTTCATTTGGTCCAATAGGGCCAGGAATTTAATAAAAGAAAATAACTTAAAAAGTGCACAAAAAAAGAAGTGACAAGATGTGAGTTACAGGTAAGTTTATAACAGTAGAAAAGAAGCATCGTTAGGCTTCCACAGTGGAAGCAACCGTCTGATTTATAAATAAATCAGGATGGGTTTCAATGAAAAAGGATTGTTCCAGAGAGAGCACATAACATGTTAAATGAAGAAAATGAGATACAGAATAGTTTACAGAGTAAGACTTCTTTTAAAGAACGTATTCATGGCGATGTGTCTGGGAGGGTCTAACCAAGGCTTAGCAGTGGCTGCCACTTGGATGTGGAATGATGGATGGATGCTGTTTTCTCCTTTCTCATCTGTCTTTTTACTTTTTACAAAATGAATGTGTCTTATTTTTGAAACCAAACCAATTTAAAAAATGGGCTAGGATTTTGTTTGCTTAGGCCTGGTTTTGTGTTGAGAATGGACATGGCTGGTAAGGGAATTTAAGAGCAAGAAGAGAAAGGGAAACAAGCTTAGGAAAACACTGACTGGGAACAATTAATTTTTCTTGTGTGTTTTCTTTATCTTTGTTTTCCAAACTCTTAAAAGGAATCTAAGCAGAGTTAGCTGGCATCTTGCAGTGAATAATTCAGTTTTTCTTCTGTTTTTAAAGACTTCTGCACTTACTCCTTCACCAGAGGTGACGAATTTATGCTTGCATTAAAGATCTGTGGAGTAGACTTGCTAGTCATCCTTGATAATAAATTTAAGAAAGGTATCCAATGCTTTCTTTAGTGTCTTCTTTTAAAGTTAGTTTGGAGGAGACAAAAACCTCCTCTAAAATAACATTCTCTTTGCAGCTTCAATATTTCTTTCTTGAATCTTCACCGTGGGGAAAAAAAATCAAGAGAGGAAGCTCTGTATACCTCTGTCAGTTGGTAAGGATACCAGATTCAAAATGTATAAGTGACAGCCCCCATAAAGTAAATAAGGGGGCCTGGAGACAGGCTCCTTAAGGGAATATTTTAAATATTTTAAAGTTACTCATTGTTAACTAACTAAACCATTAGAATGTTAAAATCTAATGCTATTGGGTTTATAGGATATAGAAACAGTGGCATGTCTTCCTACTGATGATAAGCTTGAAATGGGTTCTATTTTTATGGAAAGAGTTCTAAGAATACATAAGAATAATCAAGGAATTATTGATTCAAGGAATCAAGGAATTATTCCTCAAAGGGAAAGCAGTTTGTATAGAAACTGACAAGAGGCTGTCTGTTTGTTATGTTTTCGTGGTGTGACTTCAGAGCTCCTTCACTGGAGTTCTGACCCCTTCCAATGATTCTAGGATTCAGAAAATCACCAGACTTTAGAGATGGAAGGAGACTACAAGTCTAAGGCAGACAGTGGCCCTACAGAGTTTAGAAGACTGTGGTCCTTGGGTGCCAACTGAAGAGGCCATTTTGCAGTTGGTGGCTCTGTGATGATGACACGCTTCTTTCACAAAAGCCGCTGCTCAGTAGCGAGGCAACTCCTCGTGAACGTGGGTTGCTTGGTCACACATGAGGATCTCAGGGAACCTGTCCAACGTCAGCATTTTATTTTATTTTTCTAAAGACTTTTTTTTTAGATATGGATCATTTTTAAAGTCTTTATTAAATTCACAATATTGCTTCTTTTGTCTATACTTTGGCTCCTGGGCCGTGAGGCACATGGGACCTTAGCTCTCTGCCCAGAGACTGAACCCTCACCCGCCACACTGGAAGGGCAAGTCTTAACCACGGGACCCTCAGGGAAGTCCCTAACTTCTGCATCTCAGAGAGGAAGAAATGGCAGTGCAGAGAGATGCAGTGACCGACTAAGGTGGATAGAGCTGTCTTCACTGCTTTGTGGATGGGAGATGCGGTGGCGCAGGGCAGCAGCGTGGCTCGTGGGCCGTGCCTGCCTTCAAGGGTTGGGACGTTTGAATGAGGAGGTGCTGGAGCCAGTGGTGCTCGGGGAGGTGGACCACGTGCCAGAGCTGTGCCCCAAGTTCCAGACAGACAATAGCTCCGAAGGGGTGTGAATGGCACCCACCCCATTCCCACAGCTAACTTCAAAAGAGTGTTAATTTCACAGTCAAACTGAGCACCATTGAAATTCAGGCAGTGTCAGAAAACAAGCGTTTATTTGGAACCAAAAGAACAATTTGTCTCTTTTCCTTTGCATTGTCTGGCTCATTAATTTTCCCAGAGTAAAAATATCTTCAAGCAGACTTTCCCTGCTCCTAGAACACCCCATCCCAGTCTAGGCAAACACAGTCTTTAGCCCGAAGAAAAGGCATTCCTACACCCTTCAGTGAAGACGGCATGATGATCATTGCCTCCAAGAAGGGTCATTTAGGTAAATAAAGCTAAAGCAGCGTATACTTTTCTCCTGAGCATCTTTTTATTAGCACCATCGGGAGGTCCTTCTAGGGTCCATCACATTTATTAGAGTATGGACATTTTTCCTCTCAAACCACCAATTGTGTTTATGCCGTTGTTGGAGTTTTGGATGGTAACTTTACCTTCCCTTTCTTCATCTCATGGTCTCTCAGTCTTGGGGATTACCTACATTTTGGACCAGCTAATTCTTTTGTGGGGGCTTCTCTGGTGGCCCAGTGGTAAATAATCTGCCTGCTGATGCAGAAGATGCGGGTTTGATCCCTGTGTCCTAAAGATCCCCTGGAGGAGGAAATGGCAAGCCACTCCAGTATTCTTGCCTGGGAAATCCCATGGACAGAGGAGCCTGGCGAGCTGCAGTCCATGGCATCGCAAAGAGTCAGACACAGCTGAGCAACTAAAAAATTCTTTTGTGAGGGGAGGTGAGGCTGGGCTGTATATTGCTGGATATTAGCAGCATCTTTGACTTCTAAGGCCAGTACCCACCTCTTCTCCCATGCCTGCCATTCATGAAAATGTTTGCAAACATTTCCAAGTGTTCCTGGTTGAGATTTAGTCCTAGCAAAGCAAGTCACCAAAAGGCTATACTCCTAATCCCAAAAGGCATCGGAGGCCTTTCCCACAGTTGAGGGCAACTCCCATGGGTTAGACTGCCTGACCTTCTTAGTAGGTCATCTGCCATCTTGAAATGAAAACCAAAACCCAAGAAGGTTGGGTTATTTGGGAAATTACAGGAATATGAACCAATTTAATTCTTCATCCCTCTCCATCTTACTTACTCATCTGTATTTCACTAGGGGCTTCCCTCGTGGCTCAGATGGTAAGGAATCTGCTTGCAATGTAAGAGACTTGGGTTTCAGTCCCTGGGTAGGGAAGATTCTCTAGAGAAGCGCCTGGTGACCCACTCCGGTATTCTTGCCTGGAAAATCCCATGGACAGAGGAGCCTGGCAGGCTACAGTCCATAGGACTGCACAGAGTCAGGCACAACTGAAGTGACTTAGCCCCCACAACCTACATTCTCTATTCTTTACTAAAATACTGTTTTGCTGAGTATCCGGGATAATAATAACACCTACAGTGCTGAGCCCTGCTGTGTCTCAGTTCTCTGTTATGCGCCTTATCTCGTCACAGCCACCTACAGAGATGGGCTCAAGTCATCTTCACGTCACTGGAATGTGAGCTGCGTGAGGCCCGGGACCATCGCTCTAGTTTCCAACACCCCCAAGGCTTTCCACAGGAACTAGCGTATGATGGTACGTGTCACAGTGCCCAGCAAATATTCCATAAAATGCATCCATGATTGAATACATCTAGCTTTTAATCTTTTAATTGAGGTACTGAAATTTTTGTTAATTAGGTGAATGAATGAGTGACAACACAGAGATGGTAAGTGGCAGGGCTAAGATGCACAGCCAAGCCACCTGCCTCAGAGGCCTGTTCTCCTAAAGGTTTTCAAAGTTCCCGAAGCATCAGAATCACCTGGGGGTGGGGGATGCTTATGAAAATGCAGATTCCTGAGCCTTCAAGGAATGACAGTCTGGAGGAAGGGGAGTTTAGGAAGCTCCCTGGAGAGTCCTACACAGCTCGCCCACTGGCTTGGGGGCCTTCTGAATGTGCCAGGGATCTGCTTGCATCAGCTGGAGCTGAGTCTGGGATCTGAAGCAGCCTCCTGACCTGGAATCGTGACTCCACTGCCCAGTTTCTGGGTGACTGCCTTTTCCCCTTGCATTTTCTTTTTCTAATCAGAAGCTCTTTGAGGAAAGGACCCCAATAACTAATTGTGCTGATGTCCCGTGCCTGCAGTTTCCTAACTCTATGGTCTTGGTCAATTGCAGACTTTCTTTGTCAGTTTTCTTATCTGTAAACTGGGGATAATAAATACTCATTCCTATCGCGTAGGCTCACCATGAAGATTCAGTGGACTTAGGTTATGGAATTACCGGAACAGTACCTGGTATACAGCACACATTCACCACGTGTGAGCTACTCTCACTGCTGGGGCCTCCCAAGTGCCTCAGTGGTGAGGAAACTGCCTATTGTGTGGGAGACCCGGGTTTGATCCCTGGCTTGGGAAATTCCCCTGGAGAAAGCCATAGCTCCCACTCCAGTATTCTTGCCTGAAAAATTCCGAGGACAGAGGAGCCTGGCAGGCTAGAGCCCACAGGGTCACAAAGAGTCAGACGTGACTGAGTTCCTGTTCACACCATGACTTTCTGGTCTCCAGCCCAGACCTGTGAATCAGCCTCTTCGGGTCTGGCCCGACAGCATGTAACTCAAGCATCCGATGTGATTCTCGTGTACACAGAGGTGTGAGCAGCCTTGACTCAGTCCACCCCACGGGAAACAGGAGTCAGTCTTCTCACAGCCTGATAGCCATGTGCTCATGCGGGGCAGTGGGTGAAGGCAGACGTCTTCTAGCACTGTGAGTGACCCAAGAGATGCCGGGCCTGGCTAGAAACGATACATTTCTGGTTTGTGTAGTCTGTGTAGAGTGGCAAAGTCAGTTCGAGGAAGATCCAGCCTGTGTGTTCGTTTTTATAATGAATGAAACAGATGCCTCAAGTGAGTGTGTAGCCCATGTGTGCACCGGCAAGGAATTTCTTGACAGTCTTGACAGTCAGTGTGGTCCCAGGACACACAGAAACAGCATCCCTGAAGCAAGCTTATTAGAAACAAGGTTAGAATCCCAGTCCCCCTCCTGGACCTACTTCATCAGAAGCAAATTCTAGAACCCTGGTTCTCAGACTCAGGTACGTGTAGGAATTACTTGGGAAGCTTAAAAAATATGTAATGATAATTGAATTGTATCCCTAGAAATGCTGATTCATTTGGTCTGGCATGAGAACTGGGCACTAGAATTTTAAAATCTCTTTCAGTGATTTTATGTGCAACTAACACACTATGATAACCCTATGTTGATGATTCAAGATACCAGCTGTTCTCCGGGTGCTCTGAACTGGGAGAAACTGAGTCATGAAGCTAAGCTTAGACTTGGGATTCCTGCTTTTCTTCCACGGGGAATGGCTAAATCTGGAGTGGTTCACAATTGCAAATTTAGAGAAAAAAAAAAAGCATTTGATTTACAGAAAAATCATATATGTTTACACACACATATGCCATTCCTCTCTGGTATTGCAACTTTTATTTAATAAGGAAAGGGATAAGACAAGAGGATGAAACTTAACAGAGAAAAGAAAAAGACCTCTTACTTCTCATCCTGCCAGACAAACAGAACAGCCCCCTTCACTTAAGAAGGCAAGTTTTACGCTAAATGCATACTTTCCTGTTGATTCTGCTCACCCTGGATCCATCCTTAGATCTACCGAAGCAGATGATTGCATCGAGCCCTGTGTTTTTTGTTTTGTTTTCCCAATTAGGTTGCTGCTTAAGATTTTTCCCTTTATAGGCATGTTTTATGAAGAGAATGCATAATCATCTCCTGAATCCATCCCATTAACTGTCTGGCACTTCAGCTTGCTCTTCTGTGACCCAGAGATAACTTCTAGCCTATCTCTCTTGTGGGGAAGATTACATGAGATAATGAAGGCAAAGATGCTTTGAAAAAGGATAAAGGAGCTTAAGACCAGTAGGTCGAGCAAGTGTCGTCAACACAGCTCCATTTGGTGAGAGTCAATGTGCCAGGCACTGGGTAGTTTACATATTTTGCCTCTGATGCTCACAGCAATCTTGCACAGCATAACTACCTTTGTTTTACAGACAGGAAACTGAGGCTCAGAGACACGCAGAGGCACAGGGGCCCTCTGCCAGTAATCAAGAAAGCCAGTTTTCAAACCTTGTTTTTGCTGGCCCTGAAGTCACTTCCTCAAGCTGTCATTCAGAGGCTGCCCCAGAGATTCTAATGTAACTGGTCTGTCAGGAGGCTTGGCCTTCTGGATTTTTGAAAGATCCTGATGATTTAATGGAATCAGTGCCACTAAGCTAACTACCCATAAAGAAACTAGTGACTAAATCACAAATGAGAATGTTTGTAATAGAGTTATACACAATCAAAAGTGCATCATTCTAGCCAAACCAATACAGAGAAATTGTCATCAACTCTGAGTATGACTTTAGATATTCCTGGATATATATACAGCATGGCTTATTTATTATAGTATGTTACAAATCTTTGATGAATATATAAGGGATTCATTCAATGGCGGATGAATCAAGGAAGAAACCAAAGAATAACACAGTCGAGCATCTGGAAAGGTGCATCCTGTTTGCTTTTATTTATTTTTAACGTTTTTGCACATGGGCAAAATAAGAAGATCCATGGACTCGAATTCAAGAGAATTGTGTTTTTTATATGATCTTTGCAACAATGAAAAATGAATTTTTACTTTTTAAAATTAGTGTTTCTTGGAGCATAGTTGCTTTACAATGTTTTAAAGAGAATCATATTTGAATATCTACTGTGGAAAGTCAGATAAGCTCTCTGAAACTCAGTTTTATTAGTTATCAAAAGGGGGAGATGATCCTGTGGCTTTGTGATCACAAACAAGACTAGTATCTGTAAAAAAAACCTTCTAATTAGTAAAGTGCTGTATTAATGCAAAGGAATATTTTTATTTTTATTATGCAAGCAAGAGAAACCTAAGAAGTGTAAGTTTGGTCGGCAGTTCTCAAGATTTAGCATTTATCAGAATCCTCTGGCAGAAACTAACACAACATTTTAAATTAATTATACTCCAATGAAAATGAAGGGGGAAAAAATCCTCTGAAGAACTGGTAAACACGAGTCTGGGTCCCACTCAGATCCTGAGTCAGCACATCTGGAGACTACATGTATGTAGCTCTGACTTAGACAAGATTACCATGTGATGCTTAACCAACAACATACTTTGCTTCCCTTTTCCATCTCCCAAGGCATCTCACCTCCTCCTCTAATTCCCCTTATCTTCTCCAAGCCTCAGAACCAGATTACTAGAAAGAAAGAAAGAAAGAAAGAAAAGCCTCATTCATTCATATTTGTGAGTAAATTGACATCTTTTACTGCACTTTGTAATATTAGAATCTTAAGGCAAATTATGGAACAGAAACTTGTTCATCTCCTTAAAGAGCAACCAGATTTTGAGGTGAGGTGAGGTGAGGTGAAGTCGCTTAGTCGTGTCCGACTCTTTGCCACCCCGTGGACTGTAACCTACTAGGCTTCTCTGTCCATGGGATTCTCCAGGCAAGAATACTGGAGTCGATTGCCATTTAACCAGTAAGTATTGTTTCACCGTGGAGGGTGTTGGGAGGGAAGGTGAAAGAACAGCTTAGGTTTCAGTATAAGAGCAAAGGTGATGAATGGACCTAGAGATGATCATCTTGAGTGATATAAGTCAGAAAGAGATAAATATCATATGATATCGCTTGTAGTTGAAATTTAAAATATGTCACAAATGAACCGATCTATGAAGCAGAAACAGACTCACAGACATAGAGAACAGACTTGTGGTTGCCAGGGAGGAGCGGGGAGAGAGAGGGAGAGATAGGGAGTTTGGATTAGCAGATGCAAACAATTATATGTAGAATGAAAAACAGCAAGATCCTACTATATTGTACAGGGAGCTATATTCAATATCCTGTGATAAACCACAATAGAAAAGAATGCTTAATATATATGCATAACAGAATCACTTTGCTGTTTAGCAGAAATTGGCAGAACAGTGTGAATCAACTGTACTTCAGTAAAATAAACTTTAAGAAAGAACAAAGGTGGAGAAGAAGGGGAAAGAGGGCATGTGCAGGAGGTGGACTGAGTACTTCAAAGTTCTGATTAGTGTGAACCCTTGACTGACAGACTAATCTAGGCTCTCAAATGAGTACTCTTCCTGTGTTTGTCTAAAATGAAAAAAAATGAGAAAGTCTGATGGCAATATTTCTTGATGGGACCAAAGTTTTAGCATGCTATGATATTAGATGATAAGATCCTAACTATAAAAACATTCATCAACTTAAAAAAAAATAACTCTACCGTATAAGAAATAGTCACATAATCCAAAAGACATGGGAAATCAGTGAAAACTGTGGAAAAGAAGCTCTTGGGATTTGTCACCAGGAATACAAAAATCTGGGGAAAATCTATCAGAATTAACTTTACTGAAATCTGGGGGCTAGTCAGGAGTTTTTAGAAAACATCTCTTCAAGAAAATTAGAGATATCAAGGGAATATTTCATGCAAAGATAGCCTCAATAAAGGACAGAAATGGTATGGACATAACAGAAGCAGAAGATATTAAGAAGAGGTGGCAAGAATACATGGAAGAACTTTCCAAAAAGATCTTCATGACCCAGATAATCACGATGATATGATCACTAATCTAGAGCCAGACATCTTGGAATGTGAAGTCATGTGGGCCTTAGAAAGCATCACTACAAACAAAGCTAGAGGAGGTGATGGAATTCCAGTTGAGCTATTTCAAATCCTGAAAGATGATGCTGTGAAAAGGCTGCACTCAATATGCCAGCACATTTGGGAAACTCAGCAGTGGCCACAGGACTGGAAAAGGTCAGTTTTCATTCCAGCCCCAAAGAAAGGCAATGCCAAAGAATGCTCAAACTACCACACAGTTGCACTCATCTCACATGCTAGTAAAGTAATGCTCAAAATTCTCCAAGCCAGGCTTCAGCAATACATGAACCGTGAACTCTCTGATGCTCAAGCTGGTTTTAGAAAAGGCAGAGGAACCAGAGATCAAATTGTCAACATCTGCTGGATCATGGAAAAAGCAAGAGAGTTCCAGAACAACATCTACTTCTGCTTTATTGATTATGCCAAAGCTTTTGACTGTGTGGATCACAATAAACTGTGGAAAATTCTGAAAGAGATGGGAATACCAGACCACCTAACCTGCCTCTTGAGAAATCTGTATGCAGGTCAGGAAGCAACAGTTAGAACTGGACATGGAACAACAGACTGGTTCCAAATAGGAAAAGGAGTACGTCAAGGCTGTATATTGTCACTCTCCTTATTTAACTTATATGCAGAGTACATCATGAGAAATGCTTGTCTGGAAGAAGCATAAGCTGGAATCAAGATTGCCGAGAGAAATATCAATAACCTCAAATATGCAGATGACACCACCCTTATGGCAGAAAGTGAAGAAGAACTAAAGAGCCTCTTGATGAAAGTGAAAGAGGAGAGTGAAAAAGTTGGCTTAAAGCTCAAAATTCAGAAAATGAAGATCATGGCATCCAGTCCCATCACTTCATGGGAAATAGATGGGGAAACAGTAGAAACAGTGTCAGACTTTATTTTTTTGGGCTCCACCATCACTGCAGATGGTGACTGCAGCCATGAAATTAGAA